>VDFB02384251.1:0-61078 GCA_007258455.2 Sequoia sempervirens
TGTGATGCAAAAGATGCAAATGTGATCAAGTGTGATTCTTAATGCATATGACTTCTTGATGAAGTGAGTAGAAGGTGTCTACATTTCAGTCTATTTGATGTGTTATTTGTGTTTTAGTGTAATTATATCTTTGACATATGAGAGATGCATTGTTAGCAATTAAAATTGGTAGTGAGTCACCCCTTCTTCTATTCTTCTTTTGGATAGTGAGTCCTTTGGCAATGAGCATTTCTTTATCTTTATGGGTAGTGATCCTTATTTTATTCGGTGTTGTAATTCATATATTAGTGAGCTAATCCTCATCATGGTTTTTCCCTTGTGTTTTCCATGTAAATCTCGTGTTCTTATGTGTTTGGATGTGTTTGCATTACTACTTTACATGTTTAAATTCTATTAATGCATGTTACAATTTTAATGGTTGTTAAGGGTTTAAGGATTTAAGTAGATCTAAATGTTGATGAGGATCTTTGATATTTAAATTATACAACTAATTCACTTCCCCTCTCAGTTGTCTTGTGCATCTAACACAAACAACTATAAAAGATCATGAAACTTAACAAGAAATTAATAAATGACCAAACGACTAAACCTAACCCTACTTAAGACCTATCTCATTCACTTATTTTTTAATTTTCATTTGAACACTCTAGCTAAAAGTGAGCTGATCTCTACAAATTACAAACCTTACAAAGCTAAAAACACAAGATGGCAACACCAACTCTTGTGAAATGTTTTGAGAAGCTACTCCCAAAATATAGGGAGTATACTTGTAAGGTGATGGAAGTGGATAAAGACAGAGCATTTTCCATCATTCTAGTAGACATGGTGTATGTAGAAGATGTAAGGAAATACATCCATGAGTGGATAAAAAAAATCAATCATACAAATTTGAAGAGCTCTGCCAAACATTACTAACCCCAAACTAGAGCACATATTGGCCATAATACCAAGAGGTGGCATGGAAAAACTGGAAATATGGAAAGATTACCCAAACTTCTATGATGAACGTGACTATTTAAGGATAATTTTGAACAGGTTGCATGATGAGTTCATATATTTGGAAAAACCCTATCAAATCATGAAGGAAGCCATCCATACAATCATAGGGTTGAGTATGATAGGGGAAATACAAACAAAGAAAGTTCTCAAGAATGATAGGGTAACTGAGTTAACTTCAAGGCTATACCAAATGCTTACAGCTTGAATGTGAAAGAAATTACAAACCCTACAATGCAGTACACCACCATGGTATTTCCTATTAAATTTACTATGCAAAATAAGAAGACTTGGCCATAGTAATCACCATGCACACTGCATATCAAATGGTAATGGAAGGGAAGGAATTTTACCTTTGTGAAGCGATGAGGGCTCATAGTTAATGCAGAACATTCAGAATATAAAGACTTCCCCATATAATTTTTGGTATGGTACACTACCAACTTTCCTAGTATTTTATTTTCTTAATGAATTACCTACATTCAAAGAGAAGGCATGGCAAACAAATGTAACATTAGTGGTGTAAATCAAGTACCATACACAACAATTCAAAGATAAACCAACATACACTACCACCTACTAGGGATTTTTCAAAAGCCCCCAACAACAAAAATAAGCCAAAGAACAAATCCCCTATGAATCCATCGAACAATACATCAACAATATAAATTTATTGGTAGACAAATACTACACATACATGGAGGCAGTAGAGCCAAGAACAGCCTAAATACATAAGCTCCCCTATGAAGTGACACAATGGGAAGTTGATTCTTATGTTGCAAACATTCTAAGCAAGCCAACGGACCCAAATGTTGAGATATTTGAGACATACAAGGAGATTATGGACAACATACATAAGAAAAAGTAGAGGAGAGGCTAGAAAAGCAAAAAGAATAGCTACATAAATAGTGGTGTATCCCACCAAAAGGGCCATTACATCCATCCTCCTCCACACCACTCCTAGAAGCAACCACACCAATAGCATGAAGGTCCAAGAGACTACATGGAGATACTATTGCATAGTCAAAAGGGCCTACCTCATCTTCACAAATAATGTCAACTCCAAAGGTATAAAAGGTCTAGGAGAACCTAATGCATATGAGTGGGGAGAAAGGGAATACAAAGGAAAGGCCAAAACAACCAAAAAAATAAAGATAATCTATATTTTTGGAGAGGGGAATCAAATTTGAAGAAGTACAAAAGCCTCCATAGCAAAAGAATAAAAGGGATAAGATTGTGGAAATTTCATAGTAAGAAGCTCTGAAACAACAACCCCAAACAATAGATGTGTTACACCCCAATTGTGTATTTACTATTTACTATTACTATGTAGGGTAAATGTGAATGTAATTTGAATTCTGAATGGGAATAATTTGTGCCTGTACTTCGTTATCAATGAATTATGAATTAATGTTATTTCATTTAATGATATGTGAATAAATGCATATATGTGAAATGGATAGTTATTGAATTGAATATTCTAACTATGGAGCAATATTATGTGTAATTCATTTTTTTTTAACAATTGACTACCATGGGAATGTGTTAATGGATGTAGGTAAATTTCCAATCCTCCAAGTGTGAGGGGAAGTATCATTCAGGAGAAGATCTTGGTCGGGTAACTAGTAATGTAACCTATCTCAGCTTACACACACACAGAGTAGAATGGTAATCAAGTTATTATGTTGGGAATTGGTAAGTCATCCTTAGTATGTGTGTTTGCATTAGTAAGGGTCTTGATTACTATTGAATTCATGCTTGGGTTATTTTTATCTATTTAGATATTATGAGTTCTTCTTTATAATACTATGCTTGTACTGATAAGTTGAACACACGTGGAATGTGTGTAAATGTATAAATACATAACACTTATGTTCCCTATCAACTCAATAGTAATTGTGGGTGTGCTTGGTGTGAAATTGAATGTGTGTGTGTGTGTTTATATATATATATAATATATACATATATCCATATGTATACATGTATTGATACAAACGTATGATTGGAAAATAGAATTGCCCATACGAATGTATCAATATATGTACACATACATATACATGTACATAGAGGAATATATATATATGTACACAATAGATATAATTATTATTACTATGAGAATGTTAACTTGTTTGTATTCATTTGTATATCAAATGTATACATACTTTATTAACATAAGATATATATATATATATTTGTTCAGTGAATCGCTGCTAAGGGGTAGCACCTGTATCACTTTTTTCTGGAACTATGAACTAGTGAGGCCACATTCGAGGGACTTCATTCCCACCATTCTACGCCTTCTTGCATTCTCGCCAAGCTCCCTACAAGACCCGGTGACATTCCTCTATCTACTGTGTCTACCTACATTCCCTCCAAGCTCCCTACAGGACTTAGTGTCAATCCCACTCCTCTCCTCCTCTCCTCTATCTCCTCCCCTCCATTGCTCCCCTCCATCTCCCCCCTCCTGATGTCACCTTGTGGCTCACCCATCTATATGTCCTCCTCCTGCCCCCATAGCTCTCCTATCCAACACCTCAACCACCTACCTCTAACCACCAATCATCCTTTTGTTGACCCCGTAGAGAAGCTCACCAACACTGACTGTCATTTTTCCATACCTCCTGAGTGATGATCACTGCCACACTTTGCACATGTCTCCCTTTGTTTTTCATGCATTCAACCTCTATCCTCTGACCTCCAAGCATATTCCCTAGCCATCAATCAAAGAGAGTTCATCCCACCATCTACCAGTGGGATTCAAACATATATATGTGTGTGTGTGTTGGCAGATGGTCAGCACTCCCCTTGGTATTTGTGACATGGACTAACCACCTCTCATGGATCCATTAACTCTAGTAGTTGTATCAGGCATTAACAGGTTGATCTTTTGGTGCAATGGCAACTATGGGCCAACAATTGGTATCAGAGCCAAAGGTGTCAAGTTTGAATCCCCTCGGGTAACGTTGAGGGGGAGTTTGTTGGTAGATGGTTAACACTCCCCTTGGGATTCATGACATGGACTAACCACCTGCCGTGGATCCATTAATTCTAGCAGTTGTATTGGGCATTAACAAGTCAATCTTTTGGTGCAACGAAAACTGTGGGCCAATAGTATGTGTGTGTGTGTGTGATATTATTAATATACATATATATATATGTATATATACATATATATATGTATATATACATATATATATGTATATATACATATATATATATATATGTATATATACATATATATATATATATGTATATATACATATATATATATGTATATATACATATATATATATGTATATATACATATATAAATATATGCTTGGAGATCGATTAACATATGTAATCTTAGAGGCTAATTTATTTACATGAACATAGGCCGATTTGTATATAACATATATAGAGAATTTGAAGACCGAATATAACATATATTGGCATTGAATAAAGGTTGAATTGCATACTATGTATTGCACAACAATATAGTCGATATGGATAGTGAACCATAGTCGATACTATGGAAATGCATTTTGGAATTATTAAACAACAAATTACTCAACATTGAACACATTTATATAAAGCAATGAAATTGATACCAACTGTAAAATAAAGTGAAATGCATGAGAATAGGAAATGTGTACAACAAGATGTGAATTGGTCAAACCACTAAATGAAAACACCATCTTTGAAAAGAAACTCTTTTTTGTCATGTTGCTCAATAAAGTTGTGACTAAGTTGACGTAGAATGAGTGTTTCCTATAGAATGAAGATAGTTTCAAAGATTAAAGTCATGCCAAAATAATAGGGAGAATTGTTGCATACTTGGTGCTAGAATATGAAATACTAATTGTTGTAGAAGTCCATCTTTGAAACAATTTGGCTGTCATCATTTTAACATGAGCACAATTGAATAAGTCTCTTACTATTTTCAAATAAATGGGTCAACCTGTAGCTTCTTATGCTAAGTTTGTGTTTAGTTTTCTGCCACCTTTTAAGCTAAGTGAAGTGAGTCAACTTGCATGGAAAGTGATGTCAATTTACATGCCTTTTTTGTAGGCTATGAAGTCTCCTTTTTTTTTATAAATAGAGAGGCTTGTACTCTCATTGGGATGCATTCTATTCTACACTTTTATGCAATCTTATTCTGCTACAATTTTTGAGAGCTGTGAGTTATTAAGTGAGAGCTGTGAATTATTTTGAGAGTGCATAATATAGTCTTGAGAAAGGAGTTATAGTGAAGTATTGTAACACTCGAGAGATGATGTTCTTAAAACCACATAATTTTCCAAACTTATTACATTCCAATTATATTAAAAGCAAAGGATGCATAGATCAAGATCTTTCCATAAATGCTCAAAAGGAAAATTCAGTAATAAATTTTCATTCCATGTATACAAAAGAAGTAAATTGCACTATCAACAAAGATCTTTGCAATGATACATATATAAATGCCATTTGCATATCAATGAGTTTCCATGAATTCATTCAAGTTTCAATTACATCATTAACTTTCAATCAATACATCTATTTCAATGTTACATCAAACTTTCTTTCCAATACATCTATTTCAATGTTACAGTACTGAATTTCAAATAAAGTTACATTTACAAGTGGGCTTTACAAGCCATTTAAAAAAATACATGAATACATTTATAGCATGAGAACCTCTGAACCTCAACCCCCATGACACCACTGGTCTTCTTGCAAGCTGAGGCCAAGAGTGTGATTAAGGCACCTTTTCTACCCAACCACGAAGTACAAAACTTCCCCGGGTTTCTTCCTAACTCGAAGAAATCCTCTGCCCTGCATGAGGAGCCTAGCAACCTAAAACAACAACACAGGAGGGAACTCTCAATACAAGCCTGATGCCTATATGCATTCCTAACATGAGAATCACATATTTCTTGCAAACAGGAGGTGGCAAAGACCTATATACATTTATTTCTAGGCTTTTAATTTCATCTATTTCAATGGTGCATGTGCTTGGCCAAGCATAAATAAAACAAATGATAGTTTCAGAAAAGGTAAAACTACCGTCTCTATGGGTCCACCTGTGGCATCCTATCCCAAAAGTTTCCCAAATGAACAATAAGTAAAACACTTTCCATCTAAAGTTTCCATTCAATTTTAGACATCTCAACTTCAAAGGAATACCAATAATTACAAAGTACTCACTAGGCTCACAAATAACTTAACTTTAGCACTCTATCAGATTAAGTGAAAACTTGATCACAAGTTGGTTTTTGTAAGTCACTTTATATGATTTCAAAACAATCTAAATTTGGTCTTTTGGAAAGAGTATATTTATAAACTCGTAAGCTCTCATTTCTAATTAAATAATTTGATCAAAGTAAATAAATCATATAAGTTCAGAAAAAGAAAACATTCTTTAATCAACCTAATAAGTATGGGTAAGAACCTAGCTTACAGTTAAATTTCCTATTATTAGAAGTATGTCAACATCTTTATGAAAAAGGAATAATAAATTAAATTTAAAGAATAGAGAATAATTTCACTCATTCTCATTCACAATTGCATATGTTCAAGAAATATCATTTAGTCTAAAATGCCATGAAGTGAATGTATATAAATATTTACATGTTTTATAATCCTAAAAATTCACTAGTTTTAAGAAGATACAGTTTTCCCAATTTTGTAACATGTAAAATACACCTAACATACTAAGTTCTTCATAATGATAATAATTTCAATGCAATCATCTAGTTCTATGTTTACCCTTTTCTATTTTTGCTGAATTGCTTTATTTTCAAATATAATAAAGATATATATGTATATTTACATATGGATATATATATATATATATATATAATCATTTGGTCACATTTACCTATAAAATTTTAGAGTAAAAATAAAGAACAAGAAGAACAGAGGAAACTATACCATAGTGATTTCAATTAAACTCAGTTATCTATTCTTTTTCAGTGATATAAATAATCCAAGTCTATGTTTCTCAGATATATATATAAATATATATTTGTATATATATATACATTATATATATTTATATATATATATTTATATATATATATATATATATTTAGTTCAGGAATCTCTTATACAAACAATTTTCTTAGTAAAGAAATGATTTTTGTAGCTCAATATTCATGCATGTTTGAATATATAAATAGATATATATAGCATATATACATACATAAATATATACATATATATTTGTATAAAGCATATGTGTATACAGTGAAACTGTGTGTTGTTTCCATTTACCGTATGATTTCAACAGGCGTCGAACCTATTTCAAAGATCAAAGTCCAGTTTTTAAGATAGCATACAATCCAAATAGGACTTGTGCCCCCCCATATGGGGAGGTGTTGCCCATGGAGGGAAGTGCCTCCTCCACAAGCTGCGGCCTGTGGAGGGGCATTGTCCCCCACAGCGCAGCCCTTCCCTTATGGGGAGGGCTCGGCTGGGGATAAATTCCCAGCCGCCCTTTACTATATACATTAATTTTTAAAACAAAAATTACGAATTCAATAAAAAATCAATACTATTCCCTTCAAAAATTTGTTTTTGTATAATGCCAGAATTATTCAAATTTATAAACATATGTGTATATTTGTCTATATAAATACACTCACACTGATTATTGTATATGTATATATATATATATATATGTGTGTATATAATAATCAACAATCAACAATTTGGAACAAGATTTATTCAAGAATTTACCAGAAAGAATGTTGTTTTCTGAATAAGATACAGAGAAACGAAATTGTCTTTAAAATTTAGAAAGAATTTTGAAAAGAATGTACAGATTTCACTGTATTATTTTGCATAGCAAACAGAGGGTTTTGCACAATCAGTTCTTTGCACACACAGCAAATTTCTTTCCTTTTATTTGGAAACTTAAAACAATAAAAGAGAATTATGAAGAAGAACTTGGATAATTCGTTGACAACTGAAGAAGCCTCCTTGCCACTTCCTCTTCTTGTTTTCTCTGAGACTTCCTTCCTGCAAGACCTTCCTCCTCTCCTTTCTTTTATTTTGTTCTTCTATTTTCTATCTATTGGAACTAAAAACACAAAACAAGATACTATCTGGAAGCCATGAAAATAAAATTGCAGATCAATTCCCAAATACTTCCAGAAAATTTTGTTTTTCCATTACCCCCCCTTTCTTTTTAAAGTTTTTTTTTCTTTATTCCGAAGCTAATCTTGAAAACAATAGATTTTAAAATAAGAATAATATTTAGTTTAGTTGCATTTAAATCCCCTTTTTAAAATATTTACCCAATAATAAAATAAATATCTTCTTACTATTAGTTAACTTATTAACTCAAAGATTAACACAAATTAAAAGAAGAATAGAATGCATAAGCATTTAAATCAAAATCTATAATTAACTTTAATTAAAACTTAATTCCTTTACTTTATTATGTTTATATTTTAATTTAAATAATCATTAATTATTTGAAAATAATCAAATAGTCATACAAAAATTATCATTCCTAAATGCAATCTATATGAATCTAAGTGCTTGTGTGTGATCGAGAGAACATCCTACTTTATCCTGTCAAGAAGCTAACCTCCTCTCCTTAATCACACCCTTGGTCTCCGACCTCCTATAACTCAAGTGCAATCAGGCACACAACAATAACTGAATTAGTATCACATAAAGATATAAATCAAGTAGTATAATATATGAATTCAAATATTTCTACTCTATTTTGCTTCATCTTCAAAGTAAAACACATTCGATACTATTCAACTTTTCATAATTTAAGTAAACACTTTTCATATATCATCACACCAAAACACCATAATATTAATTATTATTCTACCACACACATCCAGTCATGTAAAAAATCCACACAAAACCAAAAGCAACCTGCATCAGGGCTGAGTCGTGACAAGTATTGTTTGGGAAAGCTAAGTAAAGCTAGGAAGCTACTGCTTGGAAGGTTGTTCATCAATTTGGTCTATTGGTTAAGCATAATACAGGCATGAGGATATAACCTTCCTTTATTTGTCTTTGTTTATGTAAGATTGAATCTTAAATGCTTTATTTGATCTACTTCAGATTACTTGCATTAGGGAATCACAACATTTGCTTTGAAATGGAAATAGAAGTTGTTTTATGTTTTTTTGTGTAAGTACTTGTAATTACTCCATAATAGGAGGAATTTTTGGCCATAGGTATTGTTATACCAGATATGATTAAATAAGGGTATCTTAAGGGTTACTCATAGCTAAAGTTATTTGATTATACTAGATAGCTTGTGGGTTACTCCTGGGATTGATTGTCCATTGAAGGGAAGGAACTTGTTCATGTACTTTGTGAGTAGAAATACCATAGAGTTTGTAAGAAAAGGGATAGTTTATTTTTGGGGTAAAAGATTACCATTGGAGGAAATACCTATGCATAGATTATAGTGGACTTAAGTCAAATCGAGCTTAAGTAGTGTAAGTGAATATAATGACTATCACTCCAAGTATTGAGTGAGAACACTTTGGTCAAAGTTGTTTGATTTCCTTTGGCTCCACTGTTAGTTCATCATGTCCATGTAGTGTATACTAGTTATAGATTTCGGGGTTTCAAGTTCTAGTCATGTAGGACACAACACTAAGCTCAGTATGGTTGTTGTACATGGTTACTCCACCAATCTCTTCATTGAAGGATAGGGCCATCTATCATATGATAGATGTGCAGGGGACCACATATGAGTCTATGGTTGGTGCAAAAGTGCTCGAATGATGCTTCTACTCCTTAGTAGGAGATAGAAGACCAAAATTTGAAAGGTTGATCCAGGACCATCTATATCTACTATTTTGAAGCCCAGGTGAGCTCTATATGTACATTGTACACATTCTTTGTAATATTTTAATTTGTGAAATTATTATATTGAAATGGAATCCATATTGAATATTGTTATGACATCTATTTTCATTTTTTCTCAATAAAGAAAAGAATTTTTTTATTGCAATGGTTAGTGACATAGTTTATTTACTTAGAAAGTGAAAACTTAGGAAAATTTACTTTAGTGAAAGGTTGACATGTTACATGTGGTATCAGAGCCAATTTTAGCTCTGGAACCTATGAGATCATCATACTTTCCATTCAATGTTATCTAATGTTTGGAAATTCTTGTGCCAAGATGGTGCATCTTAGGTTAATGGCTAGAAAGTTAGTAATCAAGAATGAGCACTACCTCAAGGCCAAGAAGGAAAGAGAGGCCATCGCTAGAAAAATTGAGGGTATCAACTATGAAAATTCCATTTGGGTAAGTGACACTAAAACCTTTGGTCATGCACTTTCTCGGATGAGTGATGTGAAGAGAAAGATGAAGATGGAGGCCAAGTAAAACTACCTACCTTCTGTCTCACTAGAGAAGTTTGAATCTTTATCACTTTCTAGGGATATGCCCTTGGAAGGGAGTGTCAGTCCAGAATTTATCTTTAGAGACCCTAGAACTCTTCCAATTGTGGAATTAATTGTAATTTCCTTGAGTAATGAGTCTAAGGGTTATGTACCTCATAACTATGTATCGAATGATAAATCCAAAGGTTATTATCCATTCTAGGATAGGTATGAACAAATGAGAGATGAGCAACAATCTCAATCCGTAGGGTATACTCCATTAAGTTATGTGTCTGAGAGTGAATCCAATGGATACTCTCCATTCGACTATCTAAATAGTCACTCCATGTAACCAAAAGGATATTGAGATCCTTGAGAAATAAATAAAATCATGTGTTTATCAGAATCTTGTGCTTAATTTATGTGGAATTCCTTATGTGTGATTGATAGATCATTCTAAATTTTTCCATAAGATAGTTGATAACATGATTTAATATAACATGGATGTACCTTCAGGTAGAATCCATTCTTGTGAAAATGGTGAGAACGTGAACCAATCCTGGTGGAAGCCAAGAAGTCGGGCAAGCACTAGTAGAATTTGAAGCTCTAGACTAGACCAAATCTTAGCAAAGGTTGGAAAACCTAGAGCAAGAAAGAAGAGAAAAGGATAGAGTTGAGAAGGAAGTTCCAAATAATGAGGATGGGGGAGAAAACTCTTCTCACCAACATGATCATGAAAGAGAGAAATCACCTTCTTTATCTAAGGAAACTAATAGGAAGCGTATGGCTTCTAAACTCTCTAGAGATATGAAGAAAATTACCCCACCTAAGTTTGAGAGAAGCATCAGCGAAAATGAAGCTAAGGCTTGGTTAGTCCAAATGGAGAAGTATTTCAAAATTTGAAATTATACTGAGGTCACCAAAGCAACATGGGGAGCATACCAGTTAGTAGGAGAAGCCTCTAACTAGTGGATGAATAAAAAGATGGAACTTAATCTTAATTCATGGAAGCTGACATGGAGTGAATTTGTTGAAATTTTCCATTAAAGATGGTTTCCCCAACTCTATTTTGACCAAAAACTCATGGATTTTTAGAATATGAGACAAGGTGAGATGATGGCTAATGACTATTGGGATAATTTTACCCATCTTCTACATTATGTTCCTATGTACCAGAAGGATGAACACTTTTGTATAAGAAAATTCATCATGGGACTTAATAGTCAAATTGGAGGAGAGGTGGATGTGCATGCTCCAGCTACTATGGATCTTGTGTGTGAGAAAGTGGTTAAATAGGAGCAAAAGCTCAAGGCTATCTCCATTCACTAGGAAAATAGAAACTGTAAGAATATTGCAGGAGTTCAAGACAAACCAACTCCAAAGAAGGTGGAATTTGTGCAAAATGTACCCAAGCAAGCGGAAAAAGGATCTTGTAATAGTGGAAAAAAATAAAAAAGGAAATGTAAGAGGAATAGTTCAATTGGTGGGAATACCAACAATGTTGGTGGAAATGCTAGTAAATCTAGAGAACTCGTAAGGAAGAAAGAACCGAATATTGGATGTTTTACATGTGGAGGAGACCACTATTCTAGAGAATGTCCCAATAGGTCTTTCGGGTCATGATCTTATGGTAATCCACTACCTACCTAGCAAGCAATGTTCTAGCAAAAGATACATGTAGCTGTGGATGATCGCCAGGTGGAGTATCAAGTGACTCCAATTGAGACTCCAGGCATTTTGTTTGGATTACCCATTTCTATAGTTATAGATATTGGTGCAACTAAGAATTTCATTTCACCTAGAGTAGCTAAGAAAATATCTAGAAAGGTTGGTTACATGGCAAAGTCTTGGGATGTTGAGTATGCAAACCATACAAGAGAAAAGGTGGAAAAATGTTTGTTTGAAGCTAGGACAGAGCTACCTTGTTTATCTACAAAAGTGAACCTATATTTCACACCTTAAGGATCTTATGATGTTATCCTAGGAATGAACTAGTTATGGGGACATAGGGCTAAGGTAGATTTCCATGCTAAAACAATAGAATGCTTAGATGATATTGGAAACCAAGTGAAGTTTCAAGGGATACCTAGAAAGGTCAATATTTGTCAAATCCCAGCAATGCAATTGTTAAGGGCTAAGAAGAAAGGGTGCAAACTCTTTACAGTCAAGATGGAAAAACTTGAAGAAAATCTTCATAACTTGGAATCACATAGCTTCCAAGAGATGGAATATGGGGAAATGGAAGAAACTAGAATGTCAGATATGGAGAGGTATCCTATACTGAGAAATTTTTTAGATGTGTTTCCAGATGAATTTCCTGGGTTACCATCAAAAAGGATTTTTTAATTTTTAATTGACACAGTTCCAGGATCCAAACCTATTTCCAAGGTACCTTATAGAATGATGACAACGGAGCTAATAGAGCTTAAGGAATAATTGAATGAACTATTATCTAAGAGGTTGGTAAGACCAAGTGTTTCACCTTGGGGAGCATCGGTCATCTTTGCGAAAAAGAAGGATGGCACTTTGCATCTGTGTATAGATTATCACATGCTTAACAAAGCAATGATAAAGAATAAGTACTCATTACCATGCATTGATGGTTTATTTGATCAAATGAGGGGAGCTACTATATTTTCTAAGATAGATATGAGATTTGGATACCACCAATTGAGAATTAAGGATGAAGACATATTTAAAGCTACATTCAAAACCATATATGGACACTATGAATTTACAATTCTACCCTTTGGTTTAACGAATGCGCCTACGGCATTTATGAACCTTATGAACAGTGTATTTAGGGATTGCCTGGATGAATTTGTCTTAGTTTTCCTAGATGAAATTTTTATTTACTTAGGGAATGAGGAGGAACATTTTAGGCATCTAGAGATGGTTCTACAATGACTTAGAGAACATAAGTTGTATGGAAAACTCTCTAAGTGTACTTTATTTCAGAAAAGAGTACATTATCTTGGACATGTGATCTCAATAGAGGGAATTTTAGTAGATCCAACTAAGATCAAGGTGGTGCTTGAATGGCCAGTACCCAAGAATGTATCTGAGGTTAGAAGTTTTATGAGTATAGTAGGATAAGTTATAGAAAGTTTGTTGCAAATTTCTCCAAGATAGCCTTTATGATTACTTCTTTGCATAAGAAAGGGAAGAAGTTTGAGTGGACAGAGAAGTGTCAAGGAGCCTTTGACCTACTCAAAGAGAAATTAACTACCTCACCTATCTTGAAAGTACTAGATCCTGAAGGTGACTTTATTGTTATCACAAATGCATTAGGAGAGGGCTTAGGGGGTGTGTTAATGCAAGAAGGGAAATTAATTGCATATGAATCAAGAAGCTAAAACCTTATGAGTAGAATTATGTATCGCATGATTTGGAGTTAGTAGCTATGGTTCATGCATTGCAAATGTGGAGGAATTACTTGTTAGGGAAACCCTTTAAGATGAGAACTGATCATCATGGATTGAAGTATCTATTTACTCAACCTAATTTGAATGCTAGAAAGAGAAGATGGTTGGAGTTAATAGTTGATTATGACTTTAATATCAGTTATATTAAAGGGAAAGAAAATCGGGTTGTCGATGCCTTGAGTTGAAGGCATCATATTGCTTCAATAGTGACCATTCAAATCGACTTTAAAGGAAAAGTGTTGTAGAAATACAAAGAGGATGAGTACTATTTGCAAGTTAAGCAAGCACTCACTAGCAATCTACATGATGCTAGGTATGAAGGATTTCATTTTGAACCTAGTGGTATACTTAGGTGTAAGGGGAGAATGTATGTACCTGACTCAGAAGAGTTAAGAAATATAGTATGGAAAGAAGTTCATAAGCACCATACTTTGGACACCATGGTGTGACAAAAATGTTGGCAGATGTTAAGCCATTATATTTTTGGAAGGGGATGAAAGGAGATGCTGCTAGGTTTTTGGCTAGGTGTCTTTAATGTCAAAGGGTGAAAGCAGAGCATCATCATCATGTAGGCTTGTTATACCCGCATGATATACCGGAGAGAAAGTGGTAAGTCATAAGTATGGACTTTGTGCAAGGGTTTCCAATGTCAAGGAATAAACACAATGCCATTCTTGTGGTTGTGGATAATCTTACCAAAGTGGAACATTTCATACCCAGGAATCTAACTAATAGAGCACCTGTCATAGCAAGGAAATTTGTGCAAGAAGTGTTTAGGTTGCATGGGATTCCTGAGAAGATTATCTTAGATATAGATGCACTAGTCACTTCTAGGTTTTGGCTGACCTTGTTTTTTGCACTCGGGACTCAACTAAATATTAGCTCAACATATCATTCAAAAACGGATGGACAAATAGAAAGGGTGAATAAAGTATTGGAAGACCTACTTAGTGTGTATTTCATGGATCAAAAATACAAGTGGAAGGAATACTTGCCTAAATTTTCTTACAAGAATTTCTACCATTTCGTAACAAAGATGGCTCCTTTCAAAGTGTTATATGGTCAAAAGTTTCAAACCCCTATAATTTGGGAAAAACTTGAGGATAGAGTGAGTCTTGGGCCAAAGATGTTGGCTGAAATGGAAAAGCAAGTGAGAATTTTTAAGCAAAGGTTGGTTGAAGCTAACAACAGACAGAAAAGCTATGTTGATGCTAAGAGAGTGCCCCAAAATTTTACCATAGGTTACAAGGTGTTGTTGAGAGTGAAACCTCACAAGAGTTCTATTAAATTTGGGAAGTCTTCCAAATTAGCCCCACGCTATGTAGGACCATTTGAGATTCTTGAGGAAGTAAATCTGGTAGCTTATGGAATTGCATTGTGACCAGCTCTTTCCAGGATGCATAATGCCTTCCAGGTGTCTTACCTAAAGAAGTATATATCAACTGATAATCATGTGATTGATTGGAATTATTTACAGGTACAATTCCCAAGAGTGGTAATACTCAATCCCATCAAGGTGCTGAAAACACATAAGCTTTGCTTGCGTAGCAGGGAGGTTCTCAATGCAAAGTCCAATGGGACCAGTATGCGGAAGACTCTGCCACTTGGGAAGACTATGCTGAGGTACCAGAAATTTCCTCATTTTTTGAAAGAATTTGAAAGTACTTGAAACAATATGTTGTTTGTTTAATTTTTTTATGTTGCTACATAAAAATCATCAAGGACGATGATTCGCAAGGGGGGAAGTATGTTACACCCCAATTGTGTATTTACTATTTACTATTACTATGTAGGGTAAATGTGAATGTAATTTGAATTCTAAATGGGAATAATTTGTTCTTGTACTTTGTTATCAATGAATTATGAACGAATATTATTTAATTTAATGATAGGTGAAAAAATGCATATATGTGAAATGGATAGCTATTGAATTGAATATTCTAGTTACTATGGAGAAATATTATGTGTAATGCATATTTTTTTGAATAGCTGACTACCATGGCAATGTGTTAGTGGATGCAAGAAAATGTTCAATCCTCCAAGTGTGAGGGGAAGTATCATTCAAGAGAATATCTTCGTCAAGTAACCAATAATGTAACCTATCTGAGCTTACACACACACTCATAGTACAATGGTTGAGTCAAGTTATTTTGTTGGGATTTGGTAAGTCATTCTTAGTATGTGTGTTTGTATTAGTAAGGATCTTGATTACTATTTAATGCATGCTTGGGTGATGTTTATTTGTTTATAGCTTATGATTTCTTCCTTATAATAATATGCTTGTACTAATGAGTTGAGCACACATGGAATGCATGTATACGTATAAATACATCATGTGTTTGTTCCCTATCAACACAATAGTAATTTTCTATGTGCTTGGTGTGCAATCAAATGTATGTGTGTATATATGTATGTATGTATGTATATATGATATATACATATATTCATATGTATACATGTATTGATACATGTGCACATTTTGCACACATGCCCCACTGAATTCAGGGACCCCCTTTTTTTCGCTTTTTCCTTGCTCCTACTGACTTTGTCCCTGCTCACTTGCTTCGCTTTTTCCTTCATTTTTTCACTTTAGGGACAAGTTTCCTATGGATTTCAGATGTTTCTATGATGCCTAAGTGAACTGCCAAGGTTTCATTGAGTTTCGAGAAGTTGTGGGAATTTCTTTGCAGGTCGTCATCCCTCCATCGTCGTCCATGGGAATTTCTTGCGGGTCATCGTCCCTCCATCGCCATCTATGGCAATTTCTTTGCAAGTCATCATCCCTTCGTCCCTATCTGCAAAAATTTCTTTGTGGTTCGTCGTCCCTCCTTCACCATCCATGGGAATTTCTTTGCGAGTCATCATCCCTTCATCACCGTCTGCAGGAATTTCTTTGTGGGTCACCTTCCCTCTGTCGTCATCCATGGGATTTTGTGTGCTCAATGTCATTTTAAAGGAAATGGACACTCTGACTTCCTCATTCTAAATTTCTGCATTTTTTAAAAAGGGACAAATCATTGAGGAGTAGGTTTAGGAACCCTTCTAATGCATCTTCCATGTGCTTAATTTGGAAAAACTCAAAATTGCTAAGAGTTGTGGCTTTGTGGAACTCCTTATGATGGTCGTCTTCTCCTGAATGCTATCATTTAATAGCTGAGCTTTAACACCTTTCCACCTCACGGCGCCTACATCCTTCAAACCCACAAGAGCATCAAAGCTTCATCTAATGACTTCAGGTGTCTCATGACCCAATTTTTTCCTTACTTAATCATTCCTTGGGAGATCTTCCCTTTCACCGTTGTCCCTCCAACATCGTTCCTAAATTTGAACATACGATGGAGACCTGGTAACTCCCTCCCACATCTCCTAAATTGTTCAAACTTTCGCACATATCCCTTAACGTTTGAGGCAGCCGCGGGTCCCGTAGTATGAACTTCCACCTGTGAGTTGTCATGCTCTAATTTTTTTTGTTTAACGAGGGAGACCCCAAACATCCTTCGACCTTCCTACACCTACATGCCTCAGACCCACAAATGCATCAAGCTTAACCTAGTAACTTCAAGTTCCTTACAATTGATTTATGCACGTTCCAAAGTAACTTCCTCCTAGCTGCTCTGAATGGCTTCTATCCTAGGCGAAACCTGCACCCCTAAACCCACATTTATGTTTATGGTCCAAATAGCTCCAAATGTGGGACAATGATGAATATTATGATCTTTTAATGATGCATGGATGGATTTAACAATGAGTTTACAGGATTTGACTAACATTTTCCTTGAGTTACATATGAAAGCACTCACTACACCTTTTGTGTGCAAGATTCATGGAACCATGATAAAGGCGTAGATTTTTCTATGCTTGGAGGGTGATTGCAACCACCAAAGGTGCCACTGATCTAAATATTGACATCAAGGGGAGTCCTACCTAATTCTATAAGCACACTTAAGAATCTATGTCAAGCAATGCTAAGTTGAGAAAGGATTTCAAACAAGGATTAGGAGGGAGCTGCTTTATTTTCTGCCAAATGATGATGATTGTCAGGAGTTTTCCACCAGGATCAGGAGCAACATTTTTGCTTCTCAATAATACAAATCACCAACAAGGCTCACTTGATTAGCTAAAGGGATGTTGCAAACACATCAAACAAAGGGTAGCTTTTAACAGCTTTCAACTATAGCAGAGAAGGAAGTCACTATAAGACAAAACAACTATAGTAACTAAAAGACAAAATAGGCTACAAGACAAAATAGAGAAGAGGAAAAAATAGCCTATTTTAAAATTATGAAATATTGGGGATAGGTGAAACCCTAGCTTGTATTGAATCTAGGCCACACATTATAATTAAATCCTATCCATTCATTTGGGATTTGGAAAACTATAAATAGGGGCTTTCTCCTCATTTGTAAGTGGTTGGTGAATTGGTGTAAAGGGAATTTTGCAGCAATAAAGGGAAGCATTGCATTATTTTGGGTGTTTTCTTTTATTTTTTCATTATGCATGCATGATTTAGCATCCATGTTAGTTTTAGTTTCTTGAATGGCTTTAATGGTGAATGTTGTTACAATATTTGATGGACTTCTAGCCCATACTTTTGGCACTTGTTGATGACAAAATGTTGTGTAAAGTTAGACAGGGCTTGCTTAATTCATTGTTACAACTTAGTTCAATTCTATGTTCATGAAGTGAATGCACAATCTAAAAATCTGCATACCTTAGGAGATTATATTGGTTTTGTGTAGCTGTAGGTGTCTCTTGGTCAAAAAAAAATTATTTATGGGAGTCTATCTACTATAGAATCCTCCATTATTTCTTTCCATTCATAGCTTAGATTTAGAACAGATTCTCTTACCCTTTCTCTTTTGCTATTTATTTTAACTCCTTGTTAGAGTAGGATTCCAAGCATCAAAACAAAGCTAAATTTGATGAACATGGTGAGTTTCAGCTCATTGTTCTTAGTGGGAAGCCATTGTTTATTCATTTCCAGACTTTTGAAACTCCATTTGCAAACCCAACTTCCTATGCTTTGTAAACCATAAAGGCCACCTTGTGATTACTAGTAAATCACATCAACCAACTGAACTATTCTAAGCATTGTCATGACCTAGCACCCAAGAGACCTTGGGGTAGTAATCTGGAACTTGTTTGCAGATTTCTACCTTTCAAGAGAGGTAACATACTTATGTGTTGCCTATGTTGAGAGATGCAAAAACACCCATCAACAGAACTGGTGCTAGAGGGAGGGCATGGCTGAGCTCAAGGCTGCAAAGCTGAAAGTTGGAAGTTGAAAAGCACTTTCAAGCAAAAATCTGAGATAGAGAAGATCTCATCATATGCTGGAAATTTTAAAAAATCATAAAGTTTAAGGCAAAACAAGAGTTGAATTGAAATGCAGCAGTAACTTCAAATCAGCATTACTCAGCTGCAAGAAGATCTAAATAGGAGATTAAGGAAGCCATTGCAGCACTTTGCATTAGCAGACAAATGCAGAATCCATGGCACTCATAGGCACAATGAAATGGAATATTTGAAATTCTTAGGAATAATTGAAAGGGTTTTGCAAGGAGAGATTCCCTTTTGGGAAATATACCAACCCTTAGCTCTGCCAGATCCAGAAGAATAATTTGCTAACATGGCAACCACAACCTTCAAAGGGTTGATCCAAGAACACTTGAGCAGCAAGGATGGACTATGACTAGAGGAGGTATTGATGTCTAGTTGGTGCAGATTCCATAATACACCACATTCCAAATTTATTTTCCCATCATGTGCAGACATCATTACCCAAGTCAGGAGCAATTTGAACAAGATAAAGTAGCTAACTATCATTGAAAAGGAGTCATACACTGAGGTAGGAGAGTAGTCAACATTTAGAGGAC
Source organism: Sequoia sempervirens (assembly GCA_007258455.2). Classification (NCBI taxonomy): domain Eukaryota; kingdom Viridiplantae; phylum Streptophyta; class Pinopsida; order Cupressales; family Cupressaceae; genus Sequoia; species Sequoia sempervirens. The sequence goes on from VDFB02384251.1 coordinate 19,628, forward strand.
AACATACTAAAGCTAAATTGAGAAATTTTGTAGAAGTGTTGGGATAGCTGACACAGAGGTTGGGAATCAAAAGGAAAGAGCTAAACTCCTTAGAACAATAGGAAGCCCTCATGAAAGTTCAGTTGGAAAGGAATTAGAAAATCTTTTCTCCGTAGGTGAAGGGAAATCCTCCACTCAGGAAGAAGAGTAGCTAACAGTTGAAAGGCCCTACATAGAAGATGAATCAGTAGAATTTGCAACAGTATCTGCTGAGATAGCCGACACAAATGCTAAAGAACAAAAAGAAGAAGAGGTTGAATACCTTGGGGCAGTAGAAAAAGATGATGAAAGCATAAGTGAAATAAGATTAGAGGAACTTTACTTCATAAACTAAAGTGATTAGGCATCTGACAAGGAAGATCTAGAGGAGTGGGAACAATTACAAGTTGAGGTTTTTCACTACCAAGCCTCCTCCTCAATTGATGATGAAGATTTGGTGGTGGAATGATGTAATGAACTTCTTTCAAGACTCACAAGGGATTGGTCGGAGCTAAGATACCAAGTGGAATTGGAAGTGTTATTGCTGCCAAGGTGGTGTAAGCTCCATGATTTGGCGCATTCAGAGTTCACGTGCGAGTTATTTCAAGAGGTCATTAGGCAAGTTAGAGAGCAGATGGAGCAACCAAGTGTGCTGCTTCCTGCAGTTATTTTAGGGATTGAGCTAGAAGTCCAAGAACATGAACCTAGTGATAAATTAGTTGAAGGAAACCCTCAAGAGGGTGTTGGGATAGCGAAAGAGGAAGAACAATATAGTCCCACACATTAGGACAATGAAGTGGATCAAATGGGAGAGTTGTCCATCAATCATCAAAAGCCCTTCCCTCTTGTAGAGCATTTATACACGATGGATGATAGGCTCTATGGAGGACTTCTGGAAGACAATCATATGTCATACCTCAGCCTCCTTGATGGGCCAGTGTCCCTTGTGAATTTCTTCCCACTTGGAATTGTGCCACAAAGATATAGCGACACGGAGGAGGAATACATTTTAGAAGATGATGGTGATGCAGATATATCACCTAAACCTCCTGATGGCAAAGCATTAGAGCTCCCAGATTGGGAAAGGGATTCCACTTTCATCTACAATGATAGTGAACAAGAGGAAACAAGTGAGCATCCTGATGCACTACACGAACTAAGGAGAGAAGAATACCAAGGAAAGGATATCTTGGAGGTTTCTCACTTGGGTGACATACCATTTCATCCATAAGGACAACTTGCAATTGGGAGTCTTTCTTCATTGTTCATTATTGATCCTCCTACACACTCTGAGAGTTACAATAGGATAGATTCATCCATGTCATGTTTTTATGAAATGAACCATAAAAAAATTAAGATCAACACGAGGGAACGGAGATGGGACAGCATCCTTCCTTTTGATGATAGCAGTCAAGTAGACATTGAGACTACAGAGCATCAATGAGATGAAGTGTATCTCTTTGAAGAATAGCTGATGAAGGCTACTAGTCCCACTGGTAACTTGGAAGAGGTGTTTGTTGCCTCATTCTCCTAGAATTATGTGAGCCTGAGATCAAGTACAAGGTTCCTCGCATTTGAAAAAATTTATTCATAGTGTGTATTGCCTGATCAATTTAATTGTGATCTATAGATTCATAATGCAAGAGGCATGTTGCACCATCCATTGCATCCACCCGATGCTACCAACACAACAATCAATGATGCAGTGCTCACTCTTGACTATCAAACATTGCCACCTTCGCATGGCAACATCTAGGTTCTATATTTCCTTTCTCCTATGAATACTCACAGCTGTGTTTATCATTTTTATTATGGGAACGAGGGGAGATAGACATTTTTGCGGGTCAACCATGGGTTTCACGAGCTACTTCAACTACTGATTCTTCCTGTATTGTTTTTGAATTTGAATGTTGCAACATTGAACTTCATTTTTCTTAATATAAGGATGAGTTTACATGGCTTAGAACTGTAATGATTTCCCTTCTACTTGTGCATGAATTAAGAAACCCAATGGGTGTAAATGTCAGTTTTCCTTTCCTGAACGTGGTCCTTTGTAAATATCTTTGTACATAGTTATTTTTGGGTAGTATAGGTTTCATGTATATACTTTTCTTTCCCATTTTCATTAGGTTATTCTATTGGCTTTAGATTAGTTTTCTTTAGAGTATTTTCCTTGTTTTTTTCTTTCGCTTTCCTGCTTTGGTTAGTTAAGGTTGTTTCTCTAGGTTAGTTTGCTTCTGGTTTGTTTGCTTCCATTTTCCTCTATTTGATTTTTTTCTGCTTCCACTTGCTTCTGCTTTGTTGTCGCTTTGCTCAGGTTCCCTTTTGCTTGTTGTCAAGCAAGTTTACATACACAACAACCATTTTATTGCCTGGGGGGTGTTCTATATATTTCTTTGATAAAATTTAATCAAGTTTCCAGAGTGGATGTTGTGGATCTTCTGTTAGTTTCAAATGATGTAATGCCCCATCTTAATAACCTAAGGAATGTTGCAATTGTGTATAAAGGTGTAATAATTTTTTTTTAAAGGATTAATATTAAGTTAATTAGTTTGCATACATTCATTAAGTTACGCGACGTTACACTACTTGAGTTTCCATAGACAACTTTAGTATTTTGCATTGCTTATAATGAATTAACATAAACATTAAAAATAGATATTGCACATCATTTGATATTCCTTTCAAGATAATATAAAGTACAAACATGATTTCTTACATTGCATTTGGAAAGATATTACAATACTCATGCATCTGATGAGGTAGTTCAAATAATAGTTAAAATTACATTTACAATGTTCACCTCATAACAATTGAGGGATGTTTTACAATACAAGCTTTACAATAATGCAATAAAGAAAATACATCTGTATCCAAGTATGAGCTCTCCATCCATGAAGCTCTCGATGCCATGATCATAAACTGGGGACCCAACGAAGTAAGGTGCACGTTCCACCCAACCATGTGGTACCCGTAGTTCCACCCCCCTGCTAGGAGATAGTAATATGGTTACCTAGACATAATCTAGTAACCCTAGACACAAGTACAAAACTGACTAATGGTTACATTGCTTCCAGATTTTAGACAATCGAATGTACTAAGTACACAAGGTAAACTATTATTTTAGGTAGAGTGTCATCACAATATTGCAAAGGTTACCCTGGTGTTTCTTCCTAGGTTCTAGCCCCCAACTTGGGTGACCCTAGTAACCTCATACGAAACCCGACCCCATTGCAAACCATTGCGGAATCGAATGTCTTTTGAAGAAACAAGATATCGATTTGCCATTCTAGGCCTTCTCATCTTATACTCAAGACTAAACTAGCTCAAGAGTCATTAAGTGAGGCATAAAAATCTTGTTAAAGGTTTTTAAATCTAACTACTGTGTTATTTAGTTATCACTGACTTACTAACTCTTTGTAAGTTACCTTGACACCACTTTGTGTGTCGACCCTCACATAGAGCCACTCCCCTAAACATAACATAGGAATTCTAAGTTCTCTAGCTAGGGTAGACAAAGTGCACAAAATTCAACATAAAATACCAAATATACCACAATGGACATCACAATCTGTTCAAAAAAATTAAGTGCACTACCCTAGTTTGTTCAAACACATAAAACCATTGTAAAATTTAACTCCCTTGAAGAGACTACAACTGGAAGACTTGAAATCACATAAAAAAAATTAATCCCCAATTGCCCAATAAAAAAATTTAAAGCAACTTAAAGAAAATTCACGTCTATCATTTGGATTTACTAAATCCACTTAAATCAGTTTGAAAAACAACATGAATATAAATCAACTTAATAAAACGATCTATTCTGTAAACAATAAAAGTGTTTGTTTCAATTAATCTATTTCTTTGATTTTCTCAAATTCACATAAGAATATATTCCAATTTCCATAATTATGCATAATAATAAAATTCAATTCCCTATTACAATCATTTCAATATAATATCCTTTTACATGAGTATTTAAATTTATTTTTTTTAAATCTCAACATCTATTAAATTATAAATCATTTTTTTTATAATCTTTTACTTAATAAAATATCCATTTATATATTAAAACATCTATTATAAACATATATATATATTTAACAAAATATTCAACCAAACCAAATTACATATTCAATAAATATAAAATAAATATATATATATAAATATATATATTATATAAATTATATATTGAAAATAATATATAATATACATAATACATATATTATATATATGTATATTAAGTTATATTCATTAAATAGTAAACAAATTAAAAATCAAAATTTTATTTCTTTTAGAAATGATTGCGCTTGGTAGCATCCACGGGAGAATGCGCTGCCTGTGGGGCAGCGCCTCCTCCACAGTAGCCGCACTCTCTCAATGGGAGTGGCAGCTGGGGTAACCCTAGCGCCTCCCTGCAATACATAATATGTTGAATAAAAACATTTAAAATTTAATCCATAACTAATTTCGGATTTAAATCTACAGCAAACACCCTTCCGCCATGCGGAAATTTAATTCATTTTTTTTTAATATTATTCATTGCCATTAAAATAAACAATTCTGTATATGTATTTGTATGTGTATGTATATATATATTTAACACAATATATATATATACATATACAAATACATATAAATAAAATTAAACAGCAATGTGATATTAAATATGGGCAATAACTTTCAACAGGAAATTGAAAAATTTCAAACCCTTCAAAGATTTTAACAATTTTCTTCTGTAAATTTCTACCATTAATATAAAACCCTGTTTTGCCCCTTTTATTTCTTTATAATTCCTTTTTTTCACAATTTTCATAGAGATTTAAAATTCAACAACAGAGAATTTCTTTTCTTTCACAACTAATTTTTTTTAAATTATTTCCTACAGGAAACATATAACAAAATTTGACAGGAAACTTCTTTTAATTTTTTTTTTCAAAGATATTTCCTATTTCTTTGAGAATCTCCTACTGTTTAAACAAAATCTTTGCAAAATTCAAGAGAAGAATTACAGAAATCACAATCCAATATTTCCTTAGACAATCCTTTTTTTTAACTAAAGAAAATAATTTAAACACAAAGGAAAGTACTTGTTTCCGGTGATTTGAAGATCTTAGTTGTTGGAGAGAATCTTCTGCCTGTAGTGTGTAAACCTCCAAATCTTCTTCAAACACTAAATTCAAAGAAAGCAATAACCAACCACAAGGATCCTCCAAGCAAAGGGATCTTCCACAAATATACAACCAAAACAGAAGAAATGACAATTTCTCAAAAATATTTTTTTAACAGCAAACTATTCCTTCATTTCCCGTGAAGAAAATTTGATAACCCCTCTGTATTTCCCAGATCCAAGATAACATCTATGAATTCCCTTAACCAAAAACAATAAATGCAACTAGCACACTTGTCGAGAAGAACAAAATATCTTTTAACCACTTCTCGGCAATCTTGCCTTTCAAGATTTGCATGAATTAATTTATTTAAAATTTACAATTTCAATTTACAAATAAAATACAATTTTATTTAATAATTAAAATGTCATCTCCACAAAATATTTAATTTCAAATTTTAAATAAATATATTCACACACATTTAAACAATTTTAATTTAATTAACTAATTTATTTAATTAAATAAATTTAATCTCAAAGATCAAATTATTTAACCAAAAAGACTAATTAATTCATTAAATAACATGCAAAACTAATTTCTTTAACATTTAAAAAATTAATTTAAATAATAGTAAATTAAAACATAATAAACTATTATTAAATAACAAAATTTTCCTTTTCAAGCAAATAATCCAAATAGGAACAAACAAGACAACCAAGACTCTAAACTAAAATAGACGATGTACTATTACCGGGTTATAGACTAGACTAGGATAAACCATGCTACTACCTCCCAATCAACATTTCCGTTAAGTCTTGACACGCTCAGACCTGAGTAACCAGGTGGAGTCAGTGTCATGTACCTGCAATCCTGCAATCAAACCAATAACATGCATATATATAACCATTGTACAGGCACACCGTGCAGAGAAAATCACAGATATCACAGGGCACTCGCAAGTGAGTGATGCGATTTCATTCTCCACACCAATACACATCACATCAGACTGACAAATTAAAATAACAGTTAGTCCATCATAAACATATGCATAGCAATAATCATCTAAAAGAAAACATCTACGCTATATCAAAGCATATCAGAAATCAAATATCGCAATACAATGTATCATCATGTCACAAAGTAAATTCACTGTCACTCAAAATCAGTGATCAAAATATCCAAACCAAGTACCATAGTCTAATAGTATGAAAACATGCAACAGAAAACATAAGCATAAATGGAGGGGTACTACAAATGACCTGGATATTTGATTCAAAGGGGATAAGTCATTGGTTTGATCTGGTCCTAATGTATTCTAAATTCTCATACCTCGTACACACTTTAAGAATCTGACAGTCATTGTAGGTCCTTTTGCAAAGTCTAGTTAAGTGAAAAATCTAAAATTTTGCTTCAGTGCCATTGTGATTCTCAGCCCTGAGTGTGAGCTTCACTGCTTGCGAGTTGAAATGAAAAGACTTGAAAAGAGAAAAATCAAAAGAAAAGCAAGAAAAAAAGACATTAAAAATCAAAAGAAAAGAATTCATTTTTTCAAGGGAATTCGAACAACTCTATCAGGGCTATGGATGCCTGACTAGTAGTGGAGCAATGTTCAAGAGAATCACAGCGACAACCTCATCGAGGCTATGGATGCCTGACTAGTAGCGAGGCAATGTCCTGGATACTTTTGAAGTTAGAATAAACTATGTAGCTTAACTCGACAGAGCTTAGGTTCTTGTAGCAACTTAAGGATGGGAATTAATGCAATTGCACACACTTGGATTTTCAGCTTACTAAAGGTTGGGTTGGCCAGTGGTTTTGATCCTTTAGTCGAGCATCTGGTTTGTTTGTTCTAGCGTGAAGGTCAGAACAAGAGATTCTAGGTTCATGATTCTAGTTTGTCATCCAAATGCTTTGGAGCATTTCCCCCAAAAATTCACCATTTCTTGTGCATATTTTGCACACACACCTCGTCGAAGGCAGGGACCCCCCTTTTTTTTGCTTTTTCCTTGCTCTTGCTGACTTGGTCCTTGCTCGCCTACTTCGCTTTTGCCTTCATTTTTTTACTTTGGGGACAAGTTTCCTATGGATTTGGGATGCTTTTGTGATGCCTAAGTGAACTACCAAGGGTTCATTGATTTTCAGGAAGTTGCGGGAATTTCTTTGTGGGTCATCGTCGCCATTTATGGGAATTTCTTTGTGGGTCGTCATCCCTTCATCGCCGTTCGTGGGAATTTCTTTGCGGGCTGACATCCCTCTATCACCATTCGCAGGAATTTCTTTATGGGTCGCCATCCCTCCGTTACCATCTACAAGAATTTATTTGCGGTCTGACATCCCTCCATCATCGTTTGTGAGATTCCATGTGCTCAATTTTTTTTAAGGAAACAAACCCTCAAGCTTCCGCATTCTAAATTTTTTGCATTTTTTGAAAAGGTCCAAATCATTATGGAGTATATCTAGGCACCATTCTAATGCATCTTCCATGTGCTTAATTTGGAAAAACTCAAAATTGCTAAGAGTTGTGGCTTTGTAGAACTCCTTATGCGGGTTGTCGTCTCTTGAACATCATCACTTGACAGCTAAGCTTTAACACCTTTCCACCTCACGGCACCCACATCCTTCAAACCCGGAAGAGCATCAAAGCTTCATCTAACGACTTCAAGTGTCTCACGACCCATTTTCGCCCTTGCTTAATCATTCCTTAGGAGATCTTCCCTTTCACCGTCATCCTTCCAATGTCATTCCTAATGCTGAACATATGATGGTGGCTTGGTAGCTCCCTCCTATATCTCTTAAAGTGGTCAAACTTTTTCACATAGCCCTTAATGTCAAAGGCACATGCGGGTCCCATAGTGCGGACTTCCGCTTACAGGTCATCGTGCTCTAAATTTTGTTGCTTAACGATGAAGACCCCAAACATCCTTCAACCTTCCTACACCTACATGCCTCGGACCTGCAAATGCATCAAGCTTAACCTGGTAACTTCAAGTGCCTTAAAATTGATTTATGCACGTACCAAAGTGCCTCACATGGAATTTGATTGCCAAGCTCATAATGCAAAACTTTTGTTGTGGGAGATTGCTTGCAGGTCTCTGTGGCCTTGGCGTCATCCTACTCCTAGCTACTCCAAATCGCTTCTAGCCTAGGGGAAACTCACACCCCTAAACCCGAATTTATGTTTATGGTCCAAATGAGCTCCAAATGTGGGATAATGATGAATATTATGATCTTTTAATGATGCATGGATGGATTTAACAATGAGTTTGCAGGATTTGACTAACATTTTCCTTGAGTTACATATGAAAGCATTTACTGCACCTCTTGTTTGCAGGATTCATGGAACCATGCTAAAGTCATAGATTTTGTTGTGCTTAGAGGGAAATTGTGACCACCAAAGGAGCTACTTATTTGAATATTGACATCAAGGGGAGTCCTACCTAATTGAATAAGCCCACTTAAGAATTTGTGTCAAGCAATGTTAAGTTGAGAAAGGATTTCAAACAAGGAGCGGGAGGGAGCTGCTTTATTTTCCAACAAATGATGATGATTGTTAGGATATGTCCACTAGGATTAGGAGCAACATTTTTTCTTCTCAATAATACAAATCGCCAACAAGGCTCGCTTGATTAGCTAAAGGGATGTTGCAAACACATCAAACAAAGGGTAGATTTTAGCAGCTTTCAGCTACAGTAGAGAAGGCAATCACTACAAGATAAAACAGCTATAGTAAATAAAAGAAAAAATAGGCTACAAGACAAAATAGAGAAGAGGACAAAATAGCCTATTTTAAAATTGTGAAATATTGGGGGTAGTTGAAACCCTAGCTTGTATTGAATCTAGGCCACACATTGTAATTAAATCCTAGCCAATCATTTGGGCTTTGGAAAACTATAAATAGGGGCTTTCTCCTCATTTGTAAGTGGTTGGTGAATTGGTGTAAAGGGAATTTTGCAACAATAAAAGGAAGCATTGCATTATTTTGGATGTTTTCTTTGAGTTTGTTCATTATGCATGCATGATTCAACATCCATATTAGTTTTAGTTTCTTGAATGGCTTTAATGGTGAATGTTATTACAGTATTTGATGGACTTCTAGCCCATACTTTTGGCACTTGTTGATGACAAACTACTGTGTAAAGTTAGTCTAGGCTTGCTTACTTCATTGTTGCAACTTAGTTCAGTTGTATGTTCATGAAGTGAATGCACAATCTGAAAATCTGCAGACCTTAGGAGATTGCACTGGTTTTCTGTACCTCTAGGTGTCTCTTGGTCAAACAAAACTCAGTTATGGGAGTCTATCTATTGTATCATCCTCCATTTTTACTTTTCATTCATAGCTTAGATTTAGAACAATTTCTCTTACCCTTTCTCTTTTGCTATTTATTTTAACTCCTTGTTAGAGTAGGATTCCAAGCATCAAAACAAAGCTAAATCTGATGAACATGGTGAGTTTCAGCTTGTTGTTCTTAGTGGGAAGCCATTGTTCATTCACTTCCAGCCCTTTGAAACTCCATTTCCAGACCGAACTTCCCATGCTTTGTAAACCATAAAGGCCACCCTGTGATTACCAACAAATCACATCAACCAACTAAACTATTCCAAGCATTGTAATGACCTGACACCCGAGAGACCTTGGGATAGTAATCTGGAACTTGTTTGCAAATTTCTACCTTTCAAGAGAGGTAACATACTTGTGTGTTGCCTATGTTAAGAGGTGCAAAAAAACCCATCAACAATACACAGATATGATTGGAAAATGGACATTCCCATACAAATGTATCAATATATGTACACATACATATACATGTACATAGAGGAATATATATATGTGTTTGTGTGTGTTTGTGTGTACACAATCAATATAATTATTATTACTATGAGAATGTTAACTTGTTTGTATTCATCTATATATCAGAGGTATATATACTTTATTAACATGATATATATATATATGTATGTATATATATTAACACATATACACATATACATATGTGTGTGTGTGATATTATTGATATACATATATAAATGTATATGTACATATATGAATATATATTTATACATAAATATATGCTTTGAGTTCGATTAACATATGTAATGCTTGGAGGCCGATTTATTTGCATGAACATAGGCTGATTTGTATATAACATATACAAAGCATATAAAGGATAAATATAACATATATTGGCATTGAATAAAGGTTGAATTACATACTATGTATTGCGCATCAATATGGTCGATATGGATAGTGAACCATAGTCGATACTATGGAAATGCCTTTTGGAATTATTAAACAACAAATTACTCAACATTGAATACATTTATATAAAGCGATGAAATTGATACCAACTACAAAATAAAGTCAAATACATGAAAATAGGAAACGTGTACAACAAGATGTGAATTGGTCAAACCAAAAAAATAAATACACCATCTTTGAAAAGTGACTCTTTTCTATTACGTTACTCAATAAATTTGTGACTAAGTTGACATAGAATGAGTGTTTCCTATAGAATGAACACTATTTCAAAGAGTAAATTTGTGCCAAAATAATAGGGAGAATGGTTGCATACTTGGCGCCAAACTATGAAATTGTTGTAGAAGTCCATCTTTGAAGCAATTCGACTGTCATCATTTTAACATGAGCACAATTGAATAAGTCTCTTGTTGTTGTCAAATAAATGGGTCGACCTATATTTTCTTATGTTGAGTCTGTGTTTAGTTTGCTACCACCTTTTAAGCTAAGTGAAGTGAATCAACTTGCATGGAAAGTGTTGTCAATTTACATGCCTTTTTTGTAGGCTATGAAGTCTCCTTTTTGTTGTATAAATAGAGAGGCTTGCACTCTCATTGGGACACATTATATTCTACACTTTTATGCAATCTTATTCTGCTAAAATTTATGAGAGCGGTGAGTTATTAAGTGGGAGTTGTGAATTATTTTGAGAGTGCATAATATAGTCCTGAGAAAGGAGTTATAGTGAAGTATTTTTTGGGAAAGCTAAGTAAAGCTAGGAAGTTGTTGCTTGGAAGGTTGTTCATCAAGTCAGTCTATTGGTTAAGCGTAATACAGGAATGAGGATATAACCTTCATTTATTTGTCTTTGTTTATGTAAGATTAAACCTCGAATGCTTTATTTGATCTACTTGAGATTACTTGCATTAGGGATTGTTGGTCATAGGTATTGTTATACTAGATATGATTAAACAAGTGTAGCTTAAGGGTTACTCATAGCTAAAGTTATTTGATTATACTAGATAGCTTGTGGGTTACTCCTGGGATTGATTGTCCATTGAAGGGAGGGAACTTATTCATGTACTTTGTGAGTAGAAATACCATAGAGTTTGTAAGAAAAGGGATAGTTTATTTATGGGGATAAAGATTAACATTGGAGGAAATACCTATGCATAGATTATCGTGGCCTTAAGTCAAATCGAGCTTAAGTAGTGTAAGTGAATATAATGATGATCACTCGAAGTACTGAGTGAGAACACTTTGGCCAAAGTAGTGTAATTACCTTTGGCTCCACTGTCAGTTCATCATGTCCATGTAGTACATGCTAGTTCCAGATTGTAGGTTTACAAGTTCTATTCATGTAGGACACAACACTAAGCTCAGTATGGTTGTTGTATAGGGTTACTCCACCAATCTCTTCATCAAAGGGTAGGGCCATCTATCATATGATAGTTGTGTGGGGGTGAGCATATGAGTCTGCGGTTGGCGTATCTTGGACCATCTATATCTACTATTTTGAATCTCAAGTGAGCTATGTATGTACATTGTACGCATTCTTTGGAATATTGTAATTTGTGAAATTATTATATTGAAATGGAATCCATGTTGAATATTGTTATGACATCTATGTTCATTTGTTCTCAATAAAGAAAAGAAAAATTGTATTGCAGTGGTTAGTGACATTGTTTATTTGCTTGCAAAGTAAAAACTTAGGAAAATTTACTTCAGTGAATAGTTGGCATGTTACAAGATGTCAATGCCACTACAAATACCATCGTTTATCATGGCGTTCTACCACAAGTACTCAACATGTATGAAGTAGATGAGGAGAACAAAGAAAGAATAATCCAATGCTTGGTCAAGTACATTAGGAAATTTAATAAGAGTTTAGAGGAATTCATTGAAGGCTTCCTAAAACTTATCATTACCATACTAAGGGACAAAAGAGAAAAATACCTAAAACAAGAAGAAGAAATAAGGGACAAAGCAATACAAGATGTGGGGATTGACCTAAACATAGTTAAAAAAGAGAAATTTGCATAGGCTTAAGCAAAAGAGCTCTAGATAAAGCATAGGGTAGACACCCTAATGGAGGGATAACAAACAAAAATGGCCAAGGTGCAAAAAGAAACGACAAAGCTTACCAAGAAGCTCCATGAATCGCTCCTATATGAAGAATGAACAAAAAAAACAATAACTCCTCTATACAATGGCCAACTGAGTGTGGGTGATGATAGGGGAAAAAGAGGTAAAAACTATAGAGACCCCCACATTTGCCTCCCCCATACAATAAATAAAGGACTTCTTAGCACAGTAGAAGCAATTGCAACCTATACCAACACCGCAACTACTCCAGTTGTTAGTGGTGGGTTCCCAAGTGAGCCTATCAAGCATCTCCCCACTAGAAAAACTTCAACTAGAGGACATATTCCATACTATCTCGAAGGAAGATATCTTGCAACAATATGTGGAGAGTGTGGAGAAAATATAAGAGGTGGTGAACATATTGTGGAATAGCATACTATACATATGAAAGGACACTTCCCTTCCCCTACTACAATAACTCAAAAATTTGGTGGATGGCCTGCAATCAAATTTTTAGTCACAAAAGAAGAACATAAGACAAGAAGCACAGTAGGAGATTCTAAAGAAGAAATATGATGAGGCCATAAAGAAGTGTACATCAACACACTCTTAACTGGAAGTTTAGATAAATAATATAGAAGGAAATATAGCAAAGGCCAATGTAATATATCAAGTTTTGTGTTTAGTGAACCAACCTTACCAAAAACCTTAAGTATCAGATTAATCAACTAGAGGACCAAATAGTACAAATTACCTCTACATATGACCTCTAAAATATATGGATGGTGCGGTAAGAGCACGGACAAAAAATATGCATATGCAAATACAACAAGTTCAAGATCAAAGGGAGAAAATTAAGGTATAAATTAAATAATAAAGAGAGACAAAAAGTATAAAAATAGTGCACTTGACAAGAATTTTGGGGGAAGAAAGGAATGAAACACACCAAATAAAAATACCTGATAGCTTTGCAAAGGTAGAGGCAACACATATCATCACCCAAGGACATATCAAACTGCTCTTACAAGCAAAGAAATAATGGGACACTACAATTGCACAATTGAAGGTGATCTATAAGCATATTCTTCTTGAGAGTAGAACATCATGTCTTGAGTATAAGATATCATTTTAAAAGGGGGAATGTTGTTAGCAGGGTCACAAGGCAACACCAAATCCTATCATAACCACTGCATATGACTTGTGGAACTTGAGACTGATAGAGGAGGCCAAGTAAGAGGTGTCATATAAGGGTCATGTCTCTCTAAGAGACAATGTATAAATATATGAATGTAATATATATAATATATATAGAGAAAAGACTAAGACTTGGCTTTGTAACATATAATATAATACATATAGCTCAATATAAGGATTAATATATGTGTGTGTGCACATTATGGATGAATGAATGGGATTTTCTAAATGTTAAATGTGAAATTCATGTTAATCTAGATTCCCTTCCACAATTACTCTTTTATCTCAATATATCCTCTGGGGTATAAATAGACTAGATAAGAGATATTAGGGTTCATATATCTAAATTTTAGCCCCCTCTTTCTCTTTCCAACAATCAACTTAAGCTTTGAATTTGAGAAAAAAATGAACTACCTTAACAAGACAAATGCCTGCTTTTACTATCATCATAAAGGCCATCTAATTCAAGATTGTCTTGTTTGTAAACCTCACATTTCAATGACTTCTCCACCTCAAGTTTCCCCTATTGTTAGATCTATGAGTGATGTTCCCCTACATCCTTCCTCAAATCTTCCCAAGTCCCTTACCTCTAGTGTTCCTTAAAATTGCTCCACTACTCATAATCTCCTCCCCACCCCCTCCTCTTCCCTCAACTCTCCCTTAACTTCTCCAGCCAACCTTCCCTCTCCAAACCTTACCTCAACACCTATGTCCCAAACCATGGTGATACCTTAGTCCCACTATGCTTCTCCTATAAGGTTTGATTACAACCTTTTCTCTAAAACTCATCCCTACACTAATGATAAATACAATATATCACTACTTATGGAGGAATAACCTTTCTTTTTCCCCCAACAATGAAGTGTTTCTATAAACAAATATTTTGGCATCCTAATCATTTCTAGCACTTCTAGGGTTTTTCACATAAAAGGAGAAAGAAGGGCCAAAATGGGCAATGTTACACTCAAATTCAATGCAATATGGATGGAATATGGATGTAATATACCTATATGTAATGTTTGAATGCAAGAAACTGATAAGATAGATTGATTATTAATGCAAAACCAATGAAATGGAGATTGTTTGAAAACACATTGTGTAATGCAAATACACCTAGAAATGAATGCAAATTGTAACAAAACCTAAGATCTTGATGAAGACTAGAAATGAATTCTAAAATGTTGTTGATCCTGATTTTTAGGCCTGGTGGGACTCATTTTCCATTTTGGGAGAATTAGTCCCAAATCTGTGAAATTGTTCTAGAACTCATTTCGAACAAATGGGTATCCAAAATTGCAGAAAACCAAAATCAGGCCTGAAAGTGGGACTCATTTGCCATGCATGGAAAATGAGTCCAATTTTGAATTTTTGAAGTTTCAAAGGTGGAAATAGGAGCCTTTGGTCTACGCTTTATGCTTCTCCAGGCGTCTAGTTCTGAAATTGTCAAATTTGGGCCTGAAGGTGACTTTTTGTTGATGTTTTTCCTTATCCAATGAAGAGATGACTTGAACAACTTTGCAATGAAATATTCAATGATTTCTAAGCCTTCAAGATGTCTAAATCTACAAACACACAAGACAAGAAAGAGAAATGTTGGATGTTAGGGCATGGGGGTTTGCCTTGGTCAAACCCCTTTTAGGTAATTAAACCAAAATGAGAAAAGAATGTAATGAAGAATGAAACAATGGAGTTATTACCTTTCCATGAAGATTGATCTTGAATTTCTACAACAAAACATGAAGAATCTTCCCTCGAATGTCTTAGGAAGCTATCTAGATGATTTGCAATGATGAAACCCTAACTTGCTTGACTTGATAGAGAAGATGGGTGATGAATAAGTTGTGAATGAGTTAAGAGATTATGAATTAGGGCTTAGAAGGTTGTACTTATAGGAAATTCACCTTATTTTCTCATAAATTGGATCCCCAAGGCCGACATGAAGAAAAATTAAACTTAAAACCTAATTTTTCCCACTCAAAAGTCAAAATTGACCCAAATGGGACTCATTCGCCACCCTGGGTGAATCAGTCCCACCTGGTAGGGACTCATTCACCACATGTGGTGAATTAGTCCCAAAGGGGTCCATTTTCCAACTGGGTTATTGGGGAATGCATAAATTAGGTTTATATGATGACTTTGTCAGTTGTTTCATCAAATTATGCCTCGGGATGCACAATATGGGGCAATAGGGGCCTATTAGTGATGATGTAAAGGTCAATAGGGCTTGGGACACAAAATTCAATGTGAAAGTGTGATTAAATACACTTTACAACATTGAAATGAGGTCCACATAGCCTAGAAATGCACAAGAACCAATGTGAATGTGTAAAACACATTACAACACTAGGTTGAAGTCAAATTTAGTTTACAAGCCTTCTAGATTGATGTGAAGATGTAATTAAATACATTATATAATGTTGAATCAAGGGAAAATGGGTTCATTAAGTCTAGAGAGGTGTGAAAGCCTTTTACAACACTTTACAACACCTTTACTAGACATCGTTAAATGTATTTGAAAGGGTCCAAGACCTAGTGTGGATGTGAAAAAAACCTCACAACACCAAATCAAGGCCTTATTAAGTCTGATTTGTCATTAATTATTCCCCAAATCAAGCAAGTTGCCTTTTTTCTATAGTACATTTAGCCCCCGCTTTAGTGAGAGGATGAATTTGTTTCAAACTCACACTAAAGTAGACATTCAAGAGAGATTCGAGTGTACAGATGCAGATGACAAAGAATGACAAAGATCAAGAAGGAATTCAAGCCCTGAGGATCCAAGATCCTAAGTCAAACCATCAAGATATATAATCATGCAATGGCAAGAACTAAAGGAAAGAAAAATGAGGTGATGCACCCACTCTGGGCCACAGAACATCAGGTCGTATGTGGTGGAGATATCTCAAAGAAGTGGTTTAGTGAGAAAGTCATGTCAATGTGTTGGCTTCCCACCATATAATGAGAAATTCATGCCAGTGTGTTGGCTTCCCATCATACTAACCATACCAAAGTTATGCTCCTGATAACATTGATAAGGCACCACAATGTAATGCTTTTTGTAAATGTTTTTTAATATGTAAAGAATTTTGCTAGAGGGGATTTTGCTTTGTTCATGTAATGTCTTCTTCTTAGGGAAAATTGTGCCTAATGTCTCCAAGAGAGGAAAATTCAAGATGTTAGATTGTTATCCATGGGATGCCTCATTCACATTAGGCCACTTTAGTTGATCGTTATTCCCTTGTCAGATTGTTATCCATGGGATTCCTTGTTTGCATCAGGCCACTTCAGTTGATCATACACTC
This sequence comes from Sequoia sempervirens, assembly GCA_007258455.2. Lineage (NCBI taxonomy): Eukaryota > Viridiplantae > Streptophyta > Pinopsida > Cupressales > Cupressaceae > Sequoia > Sequoia sempervirens. The sequence continues at coordinate 36,568 of VDFB02384251.1, forward strand.
TTGGAAGGCATCAAACCCAATGACACCACCAAGGAGAGGACACATCACAAGAAAAAGTAAATCACACCATGAAATTTGCAAAAAAAAGTTGTCTATGTATTCCCCCACTTTAAAGCGGTTGCTACACCATTACTGTGAGCAATTGCTTTAAAGTAGAAGAGGTTATGAGAGCTTATTCAAAAATCCCTATGCCAAGTCATATGTTTTCAATAAGCTAAGTCATAAAGAAAGGTATTATATCACATGTGATTCAATATTAAGACATGTCATCCACAACCCAAGTTTGCTCTTATATGTTCATGAAAATTTAACGATTAGCCAAAAGAGACAATGACAAGTGACATACGGGGATAAGGTTGTCGAACCCCTAGCCCCCACTTAGTGCAAGATGAGGGTGATCTTGGAATGGATGATGGTATGTTGCCCCTTGCAATGGATGCAAAACATGCAATAGTGAGTATGTGATGATCCTACAACTATTGCATGGCAAGGAGCAGCAACTAATTTTATTTATGTGGAGAAGGAAACAAAGTTTCTGCTTGATACATGTTTAATGAGATATCTATCAATTTAGGATGTACCAAGGGTACAGTTTTCTTGGAAGAATCTTGTGTGATAGTATGGAAGTTGAGTGAATTTTTGTTGGATGGGTTGATTTCTATGAAAGGACAATCATGAAGACCATGATTTGGAAGAATGAGGTTGGGTATATTGTGAGCTTGTTTCTTAGCACACATAGGGAGATGATTAAGGGTTGGATTTTTTTGAGTATCAATAGTGGTGATATGAGAAGAAGGCTTTATTTGGTTGTCTACTTTCTCTAAGGTATCCTTATGTGTCATAATATTGACCCTAGGAGGAGAGCTAATATGTTCATCACATGTCATAATTGGATTTGGCAAGATAGCTTCATCGCTCATAGGAGAGGCATCAAGAGAAGGATAACTAGGAGTTTTATGGTTACTAATGGTTGAAATGTTTTGTCAAATAGATCTTCCATCATGATATATTTTGACACTAAACTATCTTCTTCATGTGTAGAGAAGATATTAGGAGAAGAAAAGGGTTTATTGTCATGATTATCTATACTTACATTCTCATGTCCTTGAATGTTGTCTTGAGTAGGAGAGGTAGGATTGTCATAGATCTCAATCATATCCTCCACAAAAAAGTGTTTGTCATGATCATTCATGAGTTTATCCTTATTCACTGCAGGATTTGCACAAGTAGGGGAGGTGTTGGGGGATGAATGAGGACTCGGTAAGGTAGTGGCAATAATTTCAGCTTTGTGTGTCATAATGTCTTGGAAAGGGGGAGGAGAAGGAAGACAAGCAAGAATTTCATGATCTTAAATGATTGATTTTTCTTTCATCAAGATACCTTCATCACCAATGGGAGAGATATCAGGAGAAGAACAATTATGATTATCATGATTATTGATGCATGCATCCATTTGTGTCAAATCTTTAGTGGATGATCTTAGTGAGAGGAAGTCCTTAAGGCCTTCATCAAACATGTGTAAATCATCACTACTAGGGGGCTTGGATGTTATAGTTTTTTTAAATTTAATCATTTTTTGAATTGGATCGTTTGATGTTTTTTGTTTTTTGTTTTTTGTTTTCATTTGCTAATGAATCTGATCTAAATGAACTAGGAACTAATGTTGAAAATGAGAATTGCAAAAGTATAAGTGCCATGAAGGTAAATATTGCTTATTTCTAATGATTTAAATGTAAGAGAAGCTATGAAAACTTAAAATGTAATGTAAATACATAGGATAAAATGCAACTTTTCAGATTTCAAACAAAGTAATTTACTGATGACATTATGCAGTAATCTGAAAGATGAAAGATTGGAAGTGCAAATGTGAATTTTAATAATGAAAGAAATGAACTAATGTAAAGCTAAATCTAATGAAATGCATGATACAGAAAGTCAACCAATTGATACAAATAACTGATGGCAGAAAATAGAAGCATAAAAATAGGGTTTTTAGCTCTGTAAAAGGCAGTTTCAAGGGTCAAAAGGGACTAATTCGCCCAAGGTGGCGAATGAATCCTAGTGGAGATTTTTTAAAGATTTTTCAAATTTTTTTGAGGAATTTTTATGTTTTTTGTGTTGTAAGATGCAGACCTAAGATGAAAATGCAAAATTTCAAAAAAATTTAAGGTTTTTAGATGCCAAAAATACAACCTAAATGCACTTTTCATAAATGCAAAATTTGAAACCCTAGAATGCAACTTAACTAATGAAAAATGCAATGCAAGCTAATTCTAGGATGAGGATGGACTCCAAATCAGACAAGGAGATATTCAAAAATCAAGTTCACTAAAATGTAAACAAATATTTTGGCATCCTAATCCTTTCTAGTGCTTCTCAAGTTTTTCACCTAAAAGGAGAAAGAAGGGCCAAAATGGGCAATGTTACACTCAAAGTCAATGCAATATGGATGAAATATGGATGTAATATACCTAGATGTAATGTTTGAATGCAATAAATTGATAAGATAGATTGATTATTAATGCAAAACCAATGAAATGTAGATTGTTTGAAAACACATTATGTAATGCAAAAACACCTAGAAATGAATGCAAATTGTAACATAAATGGATGAAACTGAAAGTGTGCACTTGAGATCTTGATGAAGACTGGAAATGACTTATGGAATGTTGTTGATCCTAATTTTTAGGCCTGGTGGGACTCATTCGCTATTTTGAGTGAATTAGTCCCAAATCTATGAAATTGTTTCAAAACCCATTTCGGACAAATGGGTATCCAAAAATGTAGAAAACCAAAATCAGGCCTGAAAGTGAGACTCATTTTCCATGCATGCAGAATGAGTCCACTTTTGAATTTCTGAAGATTCAAAGGTGGAAACAAGAGCCTTCAGTCTGCACTTTCTGCTTCTCTAGGTGTTTGGTTCTAAAACTATCAAATTCAAACCTAAAGGTGACTTTTTATTGATGTTTTTCCTTATCCAATGAAGAGATGACTTGAACAACTTTGCAATGCAGTCTTCAATGATTTCTAAGCCTTCAAGATGTCTAAATCTAAAAACACATAAGACAATAAAGAGAAATGTTGGATGTTAGGGCATGGGGGTTTTCCTTGGTCAAACCCCTTTTAGGTAATTAAACCAAAATGAGAAAAGAATGTAATGAAGCATGCAATAATGGATTTATTACCTTTCCATGAAGATTGATCTTAAATTTTTACAACAAAGAATGAAGAATTTTCCCTTGAATGTCTTAGGAAGTTATCTAGATGATTTGCAATGATGAAACCCTAACTTTCTTGACTTGATAGAGAAGATGGATGATGAATAAGTTGTGAATGAGTTAAGAGATTATGAATTAGGGCTTAGAAGGTTGTACTTATAGGCAATTCACCTTGTTTTCCTATAAATTGGATCCCCAAGGCTGACATGAAGAAAAATTCAACTTAAAACCTATTTTTTCTCGCTCAAAAGTCAAAATTGACCCAAATGGGACTCATTCACCACCTTGGGTGAATTAGTCCCACCTGGTAGGGACTCTGATGTAGAGGATCAAGGAAGTTTTGAAAGAAACACCAAGTTACAAGACTAACAATGATTCACTCTCAACCTTTCATCTAGGCACCAGTATGGAGATAAGGCCTCAACTTTGCATTCATGACTTATTGGCTTCCCTTATGGTTCCAAACCATTGGAGTGATCTCAAAGGGCTCAACCTAACCTGACTTGAATGGATTTCAAGCCCTAACCCTTTGTCTTAGACCAAAACTCACCTTTGCTCCTTAAGTAGCCTTCTAGCCCTATTAGGCCTCCAGCGAAGGATTTTAGAAGTTTTTCTCTCAAACTTCCCAAAGGAACCTCCAATATAATGATTGAATGAGATGAGGTTTATGATATTACACAACATAATAGGTTCCTAATAGCACTTGTTTCAGACAAACCCTTCCAAAATCTACTGTCTCCTCAAAAACTAGGCCTAATTAGCCCTCTTTTCCAAAGCAACCCCTCTTTAAACTCAACCCCTAACCATGAAACTTTCAGAAGTCTCTTAAAATGACTCAAAACCAAGGATTCCAAATTTTTAGGCTTCTAAGACACATCTAACATGCTCAAATACAAAACCCTCCTTAACTTGCCTCAAAACTAGGGCTTCTTGAAAACTAACCTTCCAATCACTTCCAAAACTTGTTCATTGACTATACACCATTAGGATAACATATTTAATCATTCCCAACTCAAAAACATACCCCTCCTTTAGGTAGATCTTCCACTGCTATACCCTAGCCTCCAACTTCAAGCACTTTTCACAGTCAAATCTTGGTGTACACCGAATGATTCCTCTTTCCTAAACTTTTAGATTGTTAGATTGGTATGATACAATTTAATCATGATCCATTTCATTGGTCTCAGTCACATTTCCCATGAAATGGATCATTCATCATAAAAAACCCTCAAAACTAGTGTAAATTTTGTGTTTCCTTGAGGACAGTCAATGTATTATACAAGAAATTGATTCCTATTATCTTTCAGAGCATAAAAAGGTTTAAAATCATGTAAACACAAGTCCTTAAGCCATCAAAATGAATCAAAATTCAATAGGAATCAATAGACCATCAAAAAGAACACAAAAGAATGCAAAAATTGTAGTTTTACTGCTTTTTCCTAAGAACAGTCCGTACAGCACTTGCTCTAAATGATCAACCTCCATACAAATGACTTCTGGAGATTTGTATCACCCTTCCCCAACTTCTCAAACCGTTTGGGGTTGATTAGGTTACATAAAAGTGATTAAAACTCCTATAGACTAGTTACCTACCCAAAGTGGATTTTCAAATATTTAAATTTCCAAACTTACATTTTATTATTTCCTACTAACTAGAAACATTAAAAACCATTACATTATTATTGTTCAACCTTATTCGACACCATTAAAGAATTATAAACCTACCTAACCTCCTAGAACATGATTGTTCCCTTTATATTGCAATTTGGTCCTAGGGTCCTTATCAGGACCCTTAGGACAGTTGACTCTCTTATTACATTTATCCATGCCAAATACCATTATAGGCTTCAAGACACCATAGTTGATGCTTTGGAATGGTTGACAGGTCTTCTTGACCCTACAAACTCTTGACCTTTCAAGTGTTCCTTAAGAAGCTTGGGTGCTCCTGCACCATTCTCCCCAAGAAAGAAGGAATTCTTGCCCCAAGAAACATCTATCTTGTTGTCAGCACACTACTCCTTGTTCCTGTATCTCTACACCTTCTGATCACAAACCAAGAAATCACCCAAGGTCACCTTCTTCCTCTTCTGCCAACCTGCCCTCATATCACTCAACAAGTTAGAATCAAAACAGTGTTTGGTTTGCCCTCTTTGTTGTTTGACTTCAATCTATATTTGAGCCTTGATTTTGCCTTCATTCCACTGACTCCTTGTGAAAGAAATCCACCATTATCACCCTCAACTATAGGGAATTCAATATTCCCCACCTTAATACTGTCCAAGTCCACAAATTTTGGTTTTTAGGACTTATCCTTCACAACCCTGCTGCAACTTGTCTTTTCTCAACCTACCAATGTCTTCCCCTATCTTACCCTTCTCATTTACCTGCAAATGTTTCTCAAAAACAGATCATAAAAATTTTATTTGACTGCTCCAAAGGCAAAGGAACCAATTGATATCTAACATCTCCTTTATGCGCCAAATATGTATTATGGAATCCATCATGCAATGTCCTAGCATTCTGCCATGGTCTCCCCAAGATGATATGACCACAAGTCATTGGAATGACATCACAAAGCACCCTATCATGATATGATCCAATTGAGAAATCCACAAAATCTCTCTTACCAATCTCTACATGTTGTCCTTGAGTTACCCAAGTGGCCTTGTAGGGAGTAGGATGATCAAATGTTTCAATCCCTAGCTTGGTTATCATATCAAGTGAAACTAAATTGCTATGTGATCCTGAATCTATGAGCAATCTGCAGATCTTACCATGACTCAAACAATTTGTTTTGAAAATAGTTACCTTTGTCTCTTGATGAAGTTTTTCTCCTTGCTTGACCATAAAAAACTCACCATCAGTCATAGGGTCTGCCATGAATGTTTTTGATTCCTCCTTCTTGTCTTCTTCTTGTACCAAGTTTAGCTCTCCTATCTCTGCCTTTATCAACTTGTTCCCATTTAGGACACTTGAAGGAAGGATGCCCTGGTTCATTGCAATTGAAGCACCTACCTGTGAATGGTCCTCTACCTTGTCCAAATCTACCTCCTCCTCTAGGAGTGTATCCACCTCTTTGATCAGAAAATACCTCTTTACCTTTGTCATTGATGTTTGAACCTCTACCATCTACTACCTTGCTGATGCTAATCTAATGCCAATAGTAGATTGCAAGATGTACCTTTGATACTAGCTAAAGATACCAAGTCCTACATCACATGACTAACATGAATGATTCACTCTCAACTCTTTCCACCATGTCTAGGTCGTGTCCAGCATGGATAGATCTAAGGCCTCAACTTTGCATCTCATGACCTTATCTGGTCTTCTTGCTCTTCTCTCCTCCTACTCCTCTCAAGGTTATTTATCCTTGAAACCATTGGAATTGATTTTTTGGTGCCATTGTTGTTTCTCCAATCCCTAAAGGACCTACTCACTACTCTGATGCTAATCTAATGCAGAGGATCAAGGACTTTGAAAGAAAGACCAAGTTACAAGACTAATGATTCACTCTCAACCTTTCATCTAGGCGCCAGCATGGAGATAAGGCCTCAACTTTGCATTCATGACTTATTGGCTTCCCTTATGGTTCCAAACCCTCTAACCTGACTTGAATGGTTTTCAATCCCTAGACCAAAACTCACCTTTGCTCCTTAAGTAGCCTTCTAGCCCTATTAGGCCTCCAGCGAAGGATTTTAGAATTTTCTCTCAAAATTCCCAAAGGAACGTCCAATCTAATGATTGAATGAGATGAGGTTTATGATATTACACAACATACTAGGTTCCTAATAGCACTTGTTTCAGACAAACCCTTCCAAAATCTATTGTCTCCTCAAAAACTAGGCCTAATTAGCCCTCTTTTCCAAAGCAACCCCTCTTTAAACTCAACCCCTGACCATGAAACTTTTAGAAGTCTCTTAAAATGACTCAAAACCAAGGATTCCAAGTTTTTAGGCTTCTATGACACCTCTAACATGCTCAAACACAAAACCCTCCTTAACTTGCCTCAAAACTAGGGCTTCTTGAAAACTAGCCTTCCAATCACTTCCAGAACTTTCTCATTGACTCTACACCATTAGGACAACATATTGAATCATTCCCAACTCAAAAACATAACCCTACTTTAGGTAGATCTTCCACTGCTATACCCTAGCCTCCAACTTCAAGCACTTTTCACAGTCAAATCTTGTTGTACACCATATGATTCCTCTTTCCTACACTTTTAGATTGTTATATTGGTATGATACAAGTTAATCATGATCCATTTCATTGGTCTCGATCACATTTCCCAAGAAATGGATCATTCATCATAAAAAACCCTCAAAACTAGTGTAAATTATGTGTTTCCTTGAGGACAGTCAATGTATTATACAAGAAATTGATTCCTATTGTCTTTCAGAGCATAAAAAGGTTTAAAATCATGTAAACACAAGTCCTTAAGCCATCAAAATGAATCAAAATTCAATAGGAATCAATAGACCATCAAAAAGAACACAAAAGAATGCAAAAACTATAGTTTTACTGCTTTTTCCTGAGAACAGTCCATACAGCACTTGCTCTAAATGATCAACCTCCATACAAATAACTTCTAGAGATTTGTATCACCCTTCCAAAACTTCTCAAACCGTTTGGGGTTGATTAGGTTACATAAAAGTGATTAAAACTCCTAAAGACTAGTTACCCGCCCAAAGTGGATTTTCAAATATTTGAATTTCCAAACTTACATTTTATTATTTCCTACTAACTAGAAACATTAAAAACCATTACATTATTATTTTTCAACCTTATTTGACACCATTAAAGCATTATAAACCTACCTAACCTCCTAGAACATGATTGTTCCCTTTATATTGCAATTTGGTCCTAGGGTCCTTATCAAGACCCTTAGGACAGTTGACTCTCTTATTACATTTATCCATGCCAAATACCATTATAGGCTTCAAGACACCATAGTTGATGCTTTGGAATGGTTGATAGGTCTTCCTGACCTCTCAGGTGCTCCTTAAGAAGCTTGGGTTCTCCTACACTAGACTTATTTGCCACATATGGCGAATTAGTCCCAAAGGGGTCCATTTTCCAGCTGGGTTGTTGGGGAATGCATAAATTAGGTTTATATGATGACTTTGTCAGTTATTTCATCAAATTATGCCTCAAGATGCACAATATGGGGTAATAGAGGCCTATTAATGATGATGTATAGGTCAATTAGGGCTTGGGACACAAAATTCAATGTGAAAGTGTGATTAAATACACTTTACAACACTGAAATGAGACCTCCACATAGCCTAGAAAGGCACAAGGACCAATGAAGAACATTGCAACACTAGGTTTAAGTTAAATTTAGTTTACAAGCCTTCTAGATTGATGTGAAGATGTAATTAAGTACATTTTATAATGTTGAATTAAGGGAAAATGGGTTCATTTCAAGAGAGGCGTGAAATTCTTTTACTACACCTTTACTAGACATCATTAAATGCATTTGAAAGGGCCCACTTGACCTAGTGTGGATGTGAAAAACACCTCACAACACCAAATCAAGGCCTTATTTGTTAGAGTAATAAGTTATTATGCTTCATTAATTACATCACATTGATTAATTAATTAAGTCACTTATCACTTTAGTTACTTAAGCTAAACTTAGGCACATTAATAATTAATTATTTATTAATTATTAAGTGTGCACACTAGGGTTTCCCTTTTTAGGGTTTGTTGATCTCCTTTCATAAGGATTGATCTCATTGTAATTATCAATGGGAGAATATCTGTAACTTTCATATCTTCTTGAAAGTTTTCTCTCTTCTGTAGCTTTTTCTTGTTGAAGTTAATTGCATACATTTGTTTGCAGATCTCTTGCGTGGAAGGTGTTTTTTTTGTTGTTTGATCCTGTGGCTTGTAGTTTTGTGTTTGTTTCACAATTACAACATGGTATCAGAGCGTGGATTTAGCAAACCCCTTCTCGATTTATGAGGTTTTCTTCTTCAACAAGGGTTGAAGGCTTCAGATCTGAATCTCCTTTGCTTATTTTGCAAAATTTGGAGGTGGGCATCTTTCGAAGCATTTTATGTGTGAATCAAACCTCTCCATTGAATCCAGAGCTGTCGGAATAGTCCAGATCGACCTTTGTTTCGTCAAATTTGTCTTCCGTTTGTCAGATCTGTGAGGGTTTGAAGAAAGGAATTTTTTGCCAGATCCAGGGGGTGTTCGATTTTCGGAGCATTTTCAACCCAAACGGACATTGTCATTGCATCCGCAGCGGCCAAAAACCCTAAGATCGACTGTGAAATCATCAAAATTCGAGCAGTTGATTTCTAAAGCAAAAAAAAAAAACCCGTATGGCCCTGTACACCGTCTGCACGCGGATCGAGGTATTCCCAAAAAAAAATCATCATTTTTTTCCCTGCAATAAATTTTGAAAAATCAATTTAAAAAATATTTTAAAAATCCTTTGTATTGGCAATGCTTTTATTTTTCTTTTAAGGGTTTGTATTTAAAAAAAAAGTCAAGACGGTGGCAGGCCCTCAAGCCCCTCTTGCCTGTTTTTGGCGTACCTGTGGGCTTTTTTTTTAAATGTTTTTAAATTTTTTTTATATTTTTTTTTCTTAAAAAAAATATATTATGTAATTTTTTTTATTTTTTATTTTTATATAAAAAACAATTTTTCTGTAATAAGGCCGAATTGTGCAAACGCAGTGACGGGCGTTTGACTATCAATTTTAAGCTCAAGTTTCTGTTGCGACGGCCGTTTGGACGTCAAATTTAATCCTATGACTGGTTTTTTTGCCAATTTGGAGCTGTTTTCTTCTAGAAGCCATAACTTTCGCCCACGGTGTCGAAATCGCGCAAACAAGATATCATCGAAAAGAGGACTCAAAGTACTTTCCAGTGGTGTAGGTATTTTTTGGAGATTTTTTCTCAGGTTCCTGTTAGTTCCAGTTAAAGTTAGATCTTCTTTTCCAGTGTTGTCTTTAGTATTTTCGGCACAACTTTTGCATACGATGTCGAAAATGGACAAACAAGATATCATCAGAGAGCTCTTCGCAGTGGTGTAGGTGGTTTCCAGATTTTATTTCTGGTTTTTTTAGAAATCCTTGTTTTTAGGCATGTTGTCCTATTTAGACATTGTAGACATTATGGGCTCACATTGCATGTATTTATTTTTTGTAAACGCACTGAGATAAAGTGCCTCAGCATTGTATGTGTAGTATTGGGTTTCTTGCACATCACTTTGTGCTTTATTGTACTCGCACTATGATATAAAGTGCCATGAGGGTTGATGTTTTCCTTTGTTTGCCTTCATACCTTTCTCATGCGTATGTGACTTTTGGTTTCACATCCTTTCTATCAGCTTGTACTTTTATGTTTGCACCTTCAGATGCTCTTGGTTCCTCTTCATGCACTACTTTCAGGCATCTAGTTTCAGTGTACCTGTCACGCCTCTCCTTTTTTCAGCATTATGGGGGGGTTTCTACTGTTGGTGTTAATGCTTCCTTGGTTTCGATGGAGTGAGCTATGTATACAGTATTTGTTCCTATGTACTAGGCGGATGCAGCGGCTGGTTACCCATGCATTTCGGTGAGATGGATCACTTACCATATGGACACTCTTACATTCCTATTTTTTGGAGGCAACCTTCCACTTTTTCATGACCAGTTCTTTAGAATTTTGGTACCTTTACCATCTGTATCTTCGAGTTCCAGGTGTTTGCCTTTGTTTGCCATCTGATTCGAGTAGTGTCATTGGGGGCACTCATGCAGATTTTTGTCTTCTTGATCTTGATCATCCTATCTTCAGAGGAGGTTCTTCGGCACCATAGTAGTCATCTTTTGACAGAGTTTGCAGCTTCTTCATGCTTCTGTGATTTTCTACATGTTCTTCTTTTTTAGGACATTTCCTTGATTTGGAGGCTTTTTAGTCCTTCAATCACCTTTGATCTCTTTTTGGAGTAGAGTTTTTCCCATGAGGTTTTCTCTATTTCTCCTCTTTATAGAGATCTTCTGTTTGTACATGGGTACCTTACTTGGCCTTGTTTGTCAGGACCCATCTTTGCTTTCATGCATCTTATTCTAGTGTTTTAGCTTCTTCCTAAGTTCATCTTAAGGGGGGTGTTAGAGTAATAAGTTATTATGCTTCATTAATTACATCACATTGATTAATTAATTAAGTCACTTATCACTTTAGTTACTTAAGCTAAACTTAGGCACATTAATAATTAATTATTTATTAATTATTAAGTGTGCACACTAGGGTTTCCCTTTTTAGGGTTTGTTGTTCTCCTTTCATAAGGATTGATCTCATTGTAATTATCAATGGGAGAATATCTGTAACTTTCATATCTTCTTGAAAGTTTTCTCTCTTCTGTAGCTTTTTCTTGTTGAAGTTAATTGCATACATTTGTTTGCAGATCTCTTGTGTGGAAGGTGTTTTGTTTGTTGTTTGATCATGTGGCTCGTAGTTTTGTGTTTGTTTCACAATTACAACATTATTAAGTCTAATTTTCCATCAATTATTCCCCAAATCAAGCAAGTTGCTTTTTTTCTATGGTACAGTTACAGTCAATATTGGAATGTTAGGGGTATGGCTCTCCCCAATCAAAAATATCAAGTCAAGAAGTCTATTCAAAATAATCAACCTAGTGTCATCATGTTTCAAGAAGTAAAAATCAGCAATGTCTAATTGCAAGCCACTCATGCTTCCATATGGAAGGAGGCTTGGTTTCAACATACAAATCATTTTGAAGGAGACAACATTATTTTGGTCATGGCCCTCTGGTTTTCTAAAAACATCATTAATTCTAGTATGAATCCTTATAATTGGTGTACTTAGGCCACTATTATTATTATTTAAGATACTCTATGAACTTTGCTCCATTTATGCTCCCAATTCCCCAACTGACAGAATTCTCCTTTGGGATTGGCTTCGCTTGGGCCTTCCTTTGGCTGAATGGATTCTTGGTGGTGATTTTAATATGGTGGAAAATTTTATAGACCATATATTTGGAACAACAATACTATCCTATCTATAAAAAATTGAAACCTGGACTATAGCCAAAAATTCTTTTGGGTTCTTTAATCCTCTCTTTAGTAAAGTTGAGTTGCAAAATGCTCATTGATTCACCTAGAACGGTTGTAAGGAAGGTTCTCTAAGGAAATTGATTCTCTTTTACTATTTATACATCTCCCTTAAATACCATATTCCTCCTTAATGGGTTTGTATGTTCATTTGGACCTTTCTACTACTTTGTCAAACCACTTGCCTATATTACCACTCTTTCCATGTCCAATTTTGCATCATTATCTTCTAACCTTCCTTTCAAGCTCAATATCTCCCAGCTTAATCAACATGATTGTATTGATGGCCTCCTAGATATTTGGAAAGTTGGGCCTAAATCCCAACAAGATCATTGGATTTATTGGTTGGAAAGAACCATCACCCAATGCAGGTCCTCTTTCTTCGTGACTATGGATGAAGAGTTGTTGCAAAATGCTTGTAAAGCCTCTTGAAGATCAATTACACTCAAAACATACTATCTTGGTTTCCAACCCCTCTAACATTTCAATCCAACAAGCAGTAGATCAATATGAAGAGCTATTAAGGAAATATGAAGCTTATAAAAACAAACGAGCCCTTGAATTTGTGCTTTTCTTCACTAGATTAAAGATGGGGATAAAGGATCAAAGTTCTTCCATTTCCTTCAACATAAGCATAAAAAAGAGCATATTTCTAGATAATCATAACTCCTTTGATGTCACCTCTACAGTCACCTTCGGTAGCTATGGTTAGGGTTTCCTACAATGGATATGGGAGAAGAATCTTTGACAGTCGAATGTTTGAGAAACAAGAGGATATTAAAGATTTCCACAAGTGAACATTTTCAATGTCAGTTGGGGAGAATTTGTTAGTGTTTCATGGGCACAATGGTGGGTTTAGGTGCTCGATGAAATGCCCTATTGCAAACCACAATGACCAACCCTTTTCACCAAAGTGACGATGGAGGAATGATGAAGGCTCATGAGAGTGTTTGGGGATGGTTACGATGGCTCATGGAGAGGAGCAAGTAACCAGGCCTCTTTCTTGTGTCGATTCATCCCCAACAATGACTTTTGAAGAGGATGTTGCTTGCAAAGTGGCCGAAAATGTATAACTATTTGTAGAGAAGAGTCTGATCGACAGATTTTGGGGGTTTTGGTCATGTTTGGTGGAGTTGCATCATTGAGAAAATTGGAGGCCTATTTTGTTGGGTGATGTTCAAATTTACCCCAATGCAAGAGAATTTTTTGTGGTGGTGTTCAATAATATTGAGGATATGAACACTATTCTCTATGATTATCAGTGGAGCTAGGAGGAGCAGCATTTGTTGATGTTGAAACCTTGGCATCCCTCTTTCAACCCAATTTACGAGTCCTTTGGCATGGCTCCAATCTAGGTAAGGCTTTTGAATCTCCCTCTACAATTTTGGTTTGAATATTGCTTTAAGGTCATTGGCAATTTGTTGGGTAAGTTTTTTTGGGGTGGATGGGGGCTCTTTAAACTTTCTGCATACCACTTATGCTCACATTTTGGTGGATATGGACATTACAAAATATCTCCTAGTGGATTTCCTCCTGAATGTTGTAGTTAGGGTTTGGAAACAACTACTTGACTACAAAGGTTTACTGTTTCATTGTCACAAATTCTATAACACTGGTCATATTATTGGTCACTATTTAAAGCATAGGCATGCAAACCATGCTACTTGGTGGAAAGAGGTTCCCCCACCATTACTTGGTGGAAAAGAATTGTCAAGTAGGCAATGCCCCAGATGTGTCACCAAAATTTGTTGAAGGTATCACCTATAAGCCTATAAGGAACTACCAATTGAATCTTAGGTCACCTTGGAGGTTGTTGGACCTTCCTCTACAATGATGGACAACGATAATGGTGTTGGTGTTCCTCTCCAAAAAGAAGGGTTAGTTGGTCAGTCAAAGTGCATGTTTGCATCTCCCGAAGGGAAGCACACCCCACTTGAGGATTATAGAGAGCCTTCAAATCTAGGAGTACAAGAGGAAAATTGGAAAGTGGTTCAAAGGAAGAAGAAGAAGAAGTGTGAGGAAAGTTTCAACATGTAGATTCGCTCCCATGTCAAGTGTGGAGAAAAATATTAATGTTGGTCTTTGTTTCTTGTTCAGGGGACCCTCTAAACAGGCCATGAGGGGTGATGTTTTGGGGATGAGGTCCCCTATTTGTAGCCTCTCCTAGTCTAGGCCAGGCTAAAAATCCCACTTCTTTGTTCAGTTAAATGTTGTATTTGTGGTTAGGCCCCCATAGCACCTAATATATATATATATAAGAGCATATTTATGGAATCAAGAACTCTAAAGGTACTATCAAAACTAATCATTCATAAATTATGCATTTTTTATGATTTTTATCATATTTTTTCTTAGATGATTCAACTTGAGATCCTCTTCTTCCTCTCTTGGAAGAGATAGCTTTTAATTTCATTCCACATAAACTAGACCCAAAGTATAACCATTATCTTGATCACTTGCTCTTTATAGAGGAACTAGATAAGGCCCCTTTTTCTATGGCTTTGGAGAAAATTCTAAGGATTGATGGTCTTCCCATTGAATTTTACAAAGCTTTGTGACCTCATATCTAAGAGGAATTTTACCATGTACATCAAAGAATATTAAAATTCTTCTTACATATGCCAATTCCAAATTTGTGGCCAATGACTCTATTTCCCCTCAATTTCCTTTGCAAAATTCAATATTCTAAGGTTGTTGAATTGCTCTTTTTCTTTATGTTCTTGCTACGAATTCTCTAGGATACCTCTTTCAACATACTTTCTCATCCAATATTATCAAATGCATTTCCCTCCCAGGTGGCTCCATAGCTCTCAATTGACACTTTTCTAATAATAGTATGTTGTTCATTCAAAACTTAGCATCTAAAATAACTCATACTCTAGATATATTAGACATGTTCTACACTTTATCAAGTTCGAAGATAGCCACGCACAAAACTGAATTCCTCATGACTCATCCTAACACTCACCCTCCTTGGATTCCTAATGATTGGAGAGAAATTAAGCATGGCTCTATATTACAAGATACATAGGAACCCTATTGGCATTGGTGTTACTCTTAGGGATACATAGAATTGGTTTATGATCAAAGTAATAAAACATTTGCATTGATCTAATCGTTTCCTTTCATTGGATGGATATATCTAGGTTTCCAACAAGATCCTTCTTGCTAGCCATGTCTATATTTCATCTTGTTGGCTCTCTTCCAAAACTTCTTACAACCAACTTACCCAACTTATCAAAAACTTCATTTGGGCCAAGCGGTGTATTAGAAAAGGTGCACCTACTACTTCCTAGCTACATTGTATTCAACCAAAAGCAAAACATGGGCTAGGTACCATAGACCCATTCACACAAGGCACTTGCCTTGCAATCAAATGGCTGGTGAGAGCCATGGAAGGAAATTCCCCATGGAAATAATTGGTTAGACACCATATTCATACTTCCATAGTGAGTGGACCTTGGAAGTTGATTAATTGGTGAGATAATTCTGCTCCTTTTAACACTATTTGGAGAGATTGACAAATCACTTCCAATCAATTGATTTGGTATGACTAATCTCTCAAGCATGGCCTAAGCTTTGTTGGGTCTTCCATTTGGTGGAATTGACTTGTCCAACTAGAAAGAAAATCCTTGGTGATTATCTAATAGCTCAATGGAAATGTTTATTCAAAAAAGAAATTTAAACCTTCAGAGAATGATAAGATCATACAAGCTTCAATTGGAAACCTTGGTAGCTCCTCAAACTCTAGTACAACCTAAATCCTTGTGATAAAGAAAGTGTTGTGGGTATTTAGCAATTGATCTCTTTGAGTTGTACAATCTTATTTTCATTCATAGTCATGATTATTTTTGCAAGGACTTCCAATAGAGTACCATCCATAAACTTCATTACTTCCCCCTCAAGATCATTTATAGATAACTCCCTTCTCTTAACATCTCCCCCCCACTTAAACTCACTTTGGAAATGTTAGTTTACATGGTCTAAATAGAATAAACTTAGTCAACAAATCTAGAAGACCAAGGTTGATGCTTAATCTTGACTCTTGGCTTAGAAGGCCCTTCATTTGAAGCTCCCCATTGGCAATTATCTCACCTTTATTCACCTTCCCCCTTCTTATATTCTTTGTGCCCAAACTAAGTCTATCAAACATGTCTTTTGGTCCTTCCATCACTTTAAACAACTATGGCTTTCCCTCTTTTCTACTTCTCCTTGATCCTTTCTCTTTTAAATGGTCCTAGACAATTTCTCCCATGGGGTACTCTAGAGCTCATAACCTCATCACCTAAACTTTCCTAGACAAGTGATTCTTAAGCACATTTAGAAATTTAGATGTTTGGCTTTATTTTCTAGCACACATTATCCCACCTCCATTGAGATTCAGTTGATTTGTTCCAACTTGAGTCTCCATATGGTCAACTGCATCCCCCATTGCCACCCCCATTCCAAGGTAGCTAACATGCTTCATAATCTTCATGTCCAACTTCAGGATTTTGAGGATCTTACTACGACTTCTAAACACCCCTTAAGGGTCAGGTTGCCTCCTTTACCCTCATGATATGGACCCTTGATTATCTTTGACACACACAATGATGTAGCTTTCTGGTATTAAGATTTTATGTATGGTTAATTGGTTTTTGGTTCATTTTTGCAATGGAAGCATCTATCTTGGTGTTTACTTTTAGATTGATAAGAATCTCTAAAAAAATTCAGTTGTGCTCAAGAAGAAATTTTGTGAATAGAACTCAGATTCTCAATGACCTGCATTCTTAAATCTTCACTCTCCTATATTTTTTTGGGTTGTGGTTTTGATTTGATGTTCCTTTTAGAGCAGTCATTATTCTTTGAATGACCACTAGAATTTCTATCAGTGGGGATATGTTTGTGGTCTAGAGGCTTTATTCCTTCAAGGATTGTTTATATTATGAGTTGGTTGGGTTGTAGCTTTCGTTGTTCAACCCTTATACAAGTTTTCTTGCTTGTTTTTTTTGTTTTGTTTACATTTGTTCTTTGTAACATCTTATTTTTCTTAATGCAATTAAAAAGTATTTTATTTACGCAAATTGAATTTTTATTAGTTATTAGAGGAAGGCCTCATGCACGACTACTTATTTTATATTGTTTAGGAGACACAACTAAAATATGGTTGCTAATAAAATCTTTCTTTCCATGCATGTTTATTATTCTTCATGTTGAATGCCATCAAAAAAAGGGTATATGACGATTTATTCAAAATTATCTGTCAATTTTAATAGGCCAAATGGGATGGAAATAAAGGGTTTATTTCCACATCATGGGCTCATTGTATTCAACCTAAATGCAAAGGTGGTTTGGGGCTTTTAGACCCAATAACTCAAGGATTTTTCTTGGCTACCAAATGGATTATTCGAGTTGTCCATGGGAATGAACTGTGGAAGATCCTTATATGAAACCATATTAACCTAGCCTCTATTAAGGGAAAATGGTAGCATGTGGGTTGTCTCAAGAAAAAATTCTTCATGCACCTTTTTTACTATAAAGGCTTCCCTACCCTTGTAGCCTATTTGGAAGGCTTGGCAACACACTTGCCATTTTCTAAAATGGAGAGATAACTCATTTCAACATGGTTTTAGCTTCTCCACATCTTCTATTTGGTGGAATAAGCATATTTTGTATCAAGATCAGCCTCTTGCTTTAAGTTTTCCAAAACAATCTTATTCTTTGTTCAAGAAAAGAGTTTGTAATGTTGGAGATCTTCGATATTTTCACATGATGAGTTGGCTACTATGGCACTCTATCAAAGCTCAATTCAATCTCAACAATAAACACAAAGTGTTTTTGATTTTTGTTCAGTCTCTGGTCCCGCTTGATCTGACTATGACAATATGTACTCTTATCCATTGTAACTTTTACAAAGATTGGTTATGGATGTCCTCCTATCAGGTTTTCTTTTCTTTCCTTTGAAAAAGGCCTACCTTCAGTTGCTTCCAAATTTTCTCCTAAGATCTCAATTGAACTCCAAGAGTGGAATTGTGCGTTCAATGAAAATTTTTGAGCTAATTTATCTGCTTAGATTTGGAAATCAAAGGCTAATACAGATGCTCAATTAATTGCTTGGAAGATTTTACATTGCAAACTTCCCATTGAACACAAGCTGAAATGTATGATGGCCCAACCAGTTAATTATCTCTTCTGTCAAAGGAAAGAAAATATAAGGCATATATTTTTGGGCATGCCAATCTGTTAAAACACAATGGAATATTATTTTTAATGATTTACCAGCTATCTTTGGGCATCATTTAAACTGGAAAGAAGCTCTTCTTGGGGTTGGTTTGCATCATAATATCATTGTTGATGGAGTTGGGCATGTCATTTTATCTTACATATGGAGAAACAAGTGTAAAGCTATCTTTAATAACCATAATGATCACCAAAGAGTTGCACTTCTTGGGCTTTACTCTGACATTTTTTATTGTTTGATTTCTCTCTTTTCTCATCTATAGGTCGAGGCTGAGAAGAATTTAAAGATTGACTTTCAAATACAGCAGATCAAATTTCAAGTTAACCAGTTCCTCAACAAAAGAAAGGTTATTATAACGCAAGGCCTAAAGTCTTATTTTCAAGATTGATCCACATCTCTGGCAGTGTTTCACATTGCTGGTACTTCATGGGGTTTTGTATTAATGTTGTTCATGCTATTATCATCATGTAGTTACTAGACTGTTGTTACTGTAATTACTAGCAATCATTTTGATGTTGGTCTTGTTTTTAGACTACTGCAACTGTTTTGTTCTCTATTGGTTAAGCTACTACAACTTTATGTTATGTATTTGTTGTAGCTCTTGTTGTTGTAGTTGTTTTGTGGCTGCAGTTCGCCTTGTTATGGTTGTATTAGTTATTGTTACAGCTCTATTTCATGTTTTTGTTGTTTCTTTTTCTGTTGTAGTAGTTTTTGCTTCAAGTGTTTTGTGGCTTCAAGTGTATTCTGTAGTTTAATACTACATTCTTTTTGTATATTGCATCATCAATACAAAAAATATATATTTAAGGAATTTATTGAGAGTTAGTGGTTCTAAATTGTTTGCTTAATATTAATTAATGGTAAATATGTTTATATGTTTATGTTAATAAGAATTTTTTTGGAGGTAAAATTTAGAAGGAATAGTAACAAAGATGGAAAGAAATGTGCACATCATGTAATATTTTTTAATGATGTAGTGGGTGCACAATTTTAGCTGCCATTTTTCAAAACTTATTTTAAATCTCTAAACTTTTAATAGCTTCATTCTTATAGGAGAAGATTCAAAATTATCATTTATACTTAATTTAAAACTTACATAAAATCATCTATACTTTTAAAATTTAAACAACAAACCAAAATGAAAATTGCATGAAACCATAACCTTAGACATGATATATTTATATTTTGAAATACTCATTTTCTCCAACTTTTAAAATAAATTTATTTTTTAACAAACATTATATTTTATTTGTAGTCATAATAAGTAGGTATTCAATTTTATTTTATTTTTTATACAAACAAATTCCTTATATTTCCAACTGTTGCAACCACCCACATGGCCTCGTTCTATATAGGTGTGGAGGAAGACATTCTCAAAATGCTATTAGTTTAAGCAATCTGCACATTTGAGAGAATCATTCAACCTATTCCAAATCCCTTAAGCATGAATTCTCAAAATGTTTAAACTAATAGCATTCACATTAAAATGCAAAACAAAAATATTAATAATAAACAAATATATGTATATTAAAACAATTCACATGATGTTCATGAACAAATATCTCGAATCATGCAAATGCCATGTTCTAAGATGCCCATTACTCTTGTGCTCCAAACTTTCTTTTATTTGTTTTTTAAAATTAGAAATTATTTAATATACATATAATTATGACAATTTAGAAAACAAATCGAATTTGGATATGTCTTTGTATTATTTTAATTGTTTTTTAACAAAACCTGTTTTTAATTTTTATTATTATACTCAACAACTATTGTAAGATGTTCTTATAATTATAATGAGTACTTTAAAATAATATTATAGACTTCTAAATATCTTATTCTAAAAGTAAAAATAATAATTTTATAAAAAATTGACAGTTTATTAAAAAACTTTCTTTTTTCTTAATACATTAAAAAAACTAATTATATTTTAATTATTAAACTCTAAACTCCATGTACACGCATTAAATAGATGAATTTTATAGATGCATTAAATTAAGGAATTGGGTCTCCCCAAAGATGATTAGACAGAAAAATAAATAATAAATAAAAAATGATTAGATAGGATTTGGACGATGAAGAACAAGTTTAAAGGGTCAACTTGAATAAATAAAGGATAAGGATAAAGCTTTTCAAAGCCGCCACGAAAACAGCCCACAAAAACACACGTGGCCCCTTACTTATTCCGCTGATGGCTGCACGTTGTCTTCTCCATCGCCCGACGGGCCGAATACCCATCTGCCCCTGCGGGTCCCCGGTTGCCGGTAGTACGTACCGGCCCACCGGGTAGTAGGTACCATTCATTAGTTACAACCTCCCCTAGCAAGTCAGAGCGACCCTCACCCATCAATTTGTGTCGTAAAACACACCAACAACAATAATAAGATACCTACACCACTAATCTTGGGCCGTCCGATCTTCAATGACCAACTTATCCGACCGCCAAACAAAGAGCGGTCTTAGCGGAAACGCTTTTCACCCGTGACGCCAGTAAATAAAGAAATATACGGCATCTAGTGTAGTATTATTATTATTACTATGAAGGACGTTGCGTTGGGCATTATTGGCAAGTTGGTTGAAGAATTGTTGGTATCCATGTGAGATGTCTCATCCCACTCCTACACACTACCCTTTTTCACGCACTAATCTTTCAAATCACAAATCAGAATATTTGTCTGTCTTTTCGCTGAAAGTTCGGACCACATAAAATGTCCGCCAAATCAAACAAAAGAAGCGAAGACGGAGACATTTTCTATATATTTAGTCAAGTGGGTGGAAGAGGTAAACCCTAAACAAAGGGCTGAGCTGGCAATTTCTTTTTCCTGGGACAAGAGCGCCGCCACTAGTTTACTGAAGCAAACGAAGGTAACTCAAATAGCCTAAGAGACTAAGGTGTAGATTCATTCCCGAGAGCTTGGAACACATGTACACCGTCTTGTATATTTGAACCACTTTAGGTAATCCATTCCCCAGGTTACCGACATAAAGTGGTATTTAATTACTAGCATTTAGTTGCTGAGTATTTATATTTATTTACGAATATTAAACCGTGAATGGTTTTGGATGCCTCAAACAGACTTGAATGTGATTCCACGCCACTATATATTTTATTTTATTTTTTATTTTTATTTTTAACGCCATTATTTTTGGTTACCACATGCTTTTAATCTTTTATTGCTCAACACATGTTTCTAATCTTGAATTGGTCGATCTATGTTTTTGTTTTTGTTTTTGTTCTATTTTCTAATTGTAATGGCGCACACCCACATTTATTTATTTTTAGTGAAGCTTATTTCATTGGTTATGTCTGCCATGAGATTTGATTCTTTTAACTTACCACTTGTTCGTTTATTGATTAGGTGTTTGTATAGGGTAAAATCATTTTCAAATAGATTTTAGTTAGAAAAATAAATTTAATAATAAAGTATCATTAATTTAAAGAAATTAGAAGAGCTCGTAATGAGAAATTAAAATTGTTGTTTTTAAAAATTAAATGTTAGGGATGGGTGTGCTTAGTCTTTGAATCAATGATGAGATATAGAATATGGATGTTAAAATGGAATCAAAATTAATTAAAAATTGATATGGGTATGCAAATTTCAACATTATAATTTGTCTCTATTTTAAGGTTCATTCGAATTTAAAAAAGATCATGTATTTCCTCTTTTTGTTGGCATTACATTAGCTGCTTAGTGCTCTTTGGGGTTTGCCCTTTGTTTGTTTTTCGTCTTTGTTTAGGACTCTATCTTGTTAGACTTTGTGGGTTTGCTTTTCTACCACACTAATTTTTATTTTTATTTTTTGTACTATTTTAATGCCATTTATATAATGTTTGATATGAATATTCATTAAAAAAAAAGGTATATAAGCACTCACAACCATGCATTAAAGGTAAATATTCAAACATCAAAGAATATGTGATCCATGAAAAATAATTGACCCAACTTGATATCTCTATGTGTTCCTCTTACTTGGCATACATGTTCCATAAGAACATACAAAGCATAGAAAAGATGTGCAATGAGTATCTTCTATCATGAGATCGGCACAAATTATGAACTTGCTTTAACCATCTAGGAAAAATGTAAGAATAAAAAGAGTAAGGTTAGAAAATTTTGTATATATGGAAAGTGGTGTGGTAATACTTTACCTAGTGCAGTAACAATAGAACTGTGTGACAATTTAAGCATGAACATGTAATGTGCTCAAGATCTATTTAGCCACAATGACAAGTTGTTGTGTAGGATTAAACACTAGTTGAAATCTCAACATAGGAACACTAGTAACAATATATGCCCCATTCAATTGGTTGCATCCATTAGACATGAGGAATTGGAGGAGAGGGGAAAATAGTATGTCAAAAGTAAATGTAATAATAAGTAATTATGTAGAATAACAACTGTTATAAATGCATCATGTGACAAGAAAGTAAGGCATGTTGAATTAAAAGTGTGAGAATCATATTCATTAGATCCGTCAAGAAATATAAACTTGACCTTAGTATGGGAAAATGAGAAAGAAGAGGGTGTTCCAAGGGTTGAGATAAAATCATGCACGCACATATAGCAAATTAAGAAGGCATATGCCCCCAATGTGGCTCTAGGCACATGATAAGGCATTCAAGCAAAAGATCTTGGGCAAACTACAAATATACATCCTCTTTTGATCATAGGGCAGGTGCAAGAAGTTGGGTCCACAAAAGTTCAAAAAGTGGAAGTGTTTTTTCTTGGTTTTTGAAATGTAGTATTTTGAGTCTAGTTCTCAAATATGTAATTTATTATAATACCTAGATGATGCATGTTATTTTTTAATAGGCATGTATAAACACCAATTTTAAAAGTCAATTTTTTAGGACCATACCATGCACATGTACGAACACCATAATTTGACCTAAATAAAAGTATAATTTTTTATTGGCCCTAATTGTTGTTTTTGAAAACCCCTCGTGTACGAACACCATAATTTGAGCTAGACTAATCATATTTTGGAAAAAAAATTCATCGTGTAAAGAATTGTGTAGATTGATGTCATAAATTATTTTTGCAAGAAAATTAAAAAATTAAACGTTATTAAAAAATACAAAAACCTAACATTTCAAGTTTATGTACTAGTTTCCTCAAAAATTAATTAAAAATAGAAAAAATAATTCAATCATAAAAAAATACATATTTGAAAACTAGACATCGTCATCTATAATGGGTTTTAATTTCATTAAAAAAATTTAAAAGAGTCGTCAACCATATTGTCAAAGTCAATTTTTCTCTAGAGGTTTTTATGACATTGTACTTGCAAGTCCAAGGCTAAGTTGTGGGTTTCCAACCCTAAAACAAAAGCAAAGGCATGGGTTCCAAATTTCAAAATTTATGAAACATGTACCCATTCTTAAACATGTACCCATTCTAAAATATAATGTAATAAGAAATGAGTACCCATTTTAAAAAATATAACTAAATGGGTAGTATTTTGAAAAAAATGGGTACTCATTTTAAAAACAAAGTAGGTACTTATTTTTAAAAAATTGGTTAGGGAGCTTGAGCCTAAGTGGGTACGCATTTCTATCGGGATTTTTTCCAAAAACAAAACTTTCCCTATATGTGGACCCAACTTCTTGCTTTTACCCCATATACATGATATTCTAGAATACAAGGATGATCTATTTTTCTTAGGTAATATGAAATATTCTTTTGGAGTTAATGATAGTTTGTAGAGAACATAGATTAATTTATAGCCCCATAAGTATGTGTTGATGCATACTATTTAAAATTGAAAAGATCATAAGGATTTGTTGTTCAAAGAATTATCGTAGAGAAAAAAATTGGTCATGCATGTTTGGCAAGGGGTGTGGTGATATTGCATACCACCTCAAGAGTTTATCCAAAAGGATGATAAAGTTGATGATTTGTAATTCTTTGGATTAGTATCACTTTGTGACTACCAACTTTATCCTATATATATTAATGTTTTGTCTTTGTGTAATCTTGACACTTATGGGTCAAGATGAAGTG
>VDFB02384252.1:0-21574 GCA_007258455.2 Sequoia sempervirens
CATTGAGAAATCTCTTTCAAACTTGGCAGCAAACTCATTTATCTGAGTTTCTGTAGAGGTTGCTACTTCATGCTGATGCTGCTTTCCTTGGTTCTTCTTCTTGTCTGGACACTTTGAAGCACAATGACCAAATTTATGACAACTATCACACTTGATTTTACTCAATTCCTTTTCCTTGACTATGAGGATGAATCCTCATCCTTTCCTTTTCCTTTATTTCCCTTTTGCTGTCTAATGAGAGCAAAATTCTCATCACCACCTTTCTTGCTTGTTTTTGACTCCATCTGAGTTTTCTCTTGAATAGAATCATCCCATAGTCTCTCAAAAGAAGGAAGCTTTTCCTTGGCATAAATGCCTTGAACAAAAGCATGCCACTAAGACTTGAAACCACTCAATGCAAATTCACAAGTTCTGCATTTTCAACCTTCTCCCCGACTGCTGCAAGTTGGTCACAAAGTTGAGAGACCTTCATCAGGTAACTGGTCACAGTATCCATACTAGACATCTCTGTGGATTTGAGTTTTTTTCTTAATATCAATTTCTTGTTAATGTTTTTGAAATGGTAAAATCTTAATAATTCAAATGAAATAGGCGAAGGCTCTTTATAGATTTTACAATGCAAAGTTTCAGAAACTAGAGCAAATAAAATAATAGAAATAATCTAATCTAATTTAATATATTACAATATTGCCTATTAATAAATTATCTAAATATTAGTTTAATACCCTCCCTTAATGGTCAATCTATCAACTACACCAAGATGCCCCCTAAATTTGACAAACTTATCTAGGCTCAAAGACTTGGTGAGAATATCTGTAGTCCAATCCTCAGTTGGAACATATTGCAAGACAACTGATCCATCTTCGACAAGCTGGCGGATGAAATGATAGTGAAGTTCAACATGCTTGGTCCTTTCATGGAAGATTGGATTTTTGGCAAGTTTCAACACCCCTTGATTATCATAGTACAAGGGGGAAGGCCCTGCTTGAGATAGTCGCAAGTCAGAAAGCATCTGGTGAAGCCAAATTGCCTTACAAGCTGCTTTAATAGTTCCTCGATATTCAACTTTAGTCAAGGAAAGAGCCACTGCCTGTTGCTTCTTGCTAGTCCATGTAATTGCCCCTGTACCCAAATTGAAAACATACCCGGAAGTAGACTTCCTATCATCCACGGAACTTTCCCAATTCGAGTCTGTAAAGCCAATCAGCTTAGGATCTTTGCACCTACCATATAGAATGCCAAAATCAGAAGTTCCTTTCAAATATCTCAACACACACTTCACCGCAACCCAATGTTTAGATTTAGGAGTTGTCATGAAGTGAGAGATATAGCTCACAACAAAACTAAGATCAGGTCTAGTAGTAGTGAGATAAATGAGACTGCCTACTAGTTGCCTGAATGCTGATTCATTTTGCAAAGGTGAAGCTGATTTTGCTGATAATTTTAGGCCTTTCTCCATAGGGGCAGATGCAGGTTTGCAATCATTCATCCTGAACTTATCAAGTAGATTGCGGGCATACTTGGACTGAGAGATAAAGATGCTACCATCGGTTTGCCAAACCTCAACACCTAGACAATAATGAAGAAGTTCCAAATCTGTCATGTTAAATGATTGATAGAGATTATGTTTTATCTCCTCAATCAAATGTTCTAAGCTGCTCGTAATGATCAGGTCATCAACATAGACAACAAGCAAAAGAATATCATCACCTGACTATTTGACTTACAAATTAGAATTAGGACTCCTTTGACAACCATGATCAATGAGGTACTTATCCATTTTTCAGGTACCATGCCTGTGGAGCTTATTTGAGGCCATAGAGTGCTTTCACTAGTTTGCATACCTGGTGTTCTTTATTAGCAATCTTGAAACCAGGTGGTTGCATCATATAGACTTCTTCTTGTAAATCACCATTGAGGAATGCACTCTTGACATCCATTTGATGAACTTTCCATCCAAACTAGGCTGAAATAGCGAGGACAAGCTGAATAGTACTCATTTTGGCTATGGGAGCAAAAGTCTCCTCATAATGAATGTCCTCTGTTTGTGAGAGCCCTTTGGCTACTAACCGAGCCTTATACTTATCTAGAGTTCTGTCAGCCTTGTACTTAACTTTATACACCCATTTGCAGCCAATGGGCTTCTTTCTAGGTGGAAGATTAGAAAGGACCCAAGTGTTATTCTTCAGAAGACTATGATGTTCAGCGTCCATGGCCTGTTCCCACTCAAGAATGCCTTTAGCCTCTGAATGTGTTTGAGGCTTAGAGATGTGAAGGTTGGCCATAAGAGCAAAATTAACTATATTTTGCTGCTTGCTCTTTTTCCAAGCAGATCTACCCTCAATCAATTCATCATCATGAAGATCGCCTATGGTTTTAGCATACCATTTTGGCTAGAGAGTAGAAGTACAAATATCTAAAATAGGAGGAATAACATCACTAGAGGTGGTTGGAACAAAATCAGGTGGATTGGGATCCAGATTGTCTTGAGGAGGGTTGGGTGGTGGAACATTCTGTTGAGGTGCTTGCACAACTACTGGATCCCTCCCATCAAGTGGAGCTAGGTGAAGACAAACACCCAAATCATAAGTCTTTAGAGACTGGTCCTCAGGGCTCACAGAAGGAGAAGACAGATAGAAGGGCCCAGTAGTTTCATCAACCACAACATCACGACTGAAGATAAGACGATTTGTATGTACATCAATCAACCTATATGCCTTATGATTCTCACTATAACCAATGAACATGAGTTTTTGGCTTTTGGAATCCAACTTAGTGCACTTTTCATTTGGAATCCACACATGAGCAGTAGAGCCAAAAACTTTTAGGTGGCTGATCTCAGGCTTGCGTGCAGACGAGGCTTCTTCAAGAGTCATCTTTTTAATGGCAAAAGTAGGAGATCGGTTCAAAAGATAGACAACAATGTAAACTGCTTCAGCCCATAATATTTTAGGGACACTTCTATGCTCCAACATAGAATGAGCCATTTCAGTAATGGTTCGATTCCTTCGTTCAACAAGACCATTCTGCTGAGGGGTGTAAGGTGTGGTAAGTCGATGCTTAATGCCATGTGCGGCACAAAAATTGGAGAAGTTAGAAGAACAAAACTCCCCCCATTATTAGACCTAAGAGTGACTATTTGAGAGCCTGACTCTTTCTCAATTAAGGCCTTAAATTGCTGAAATATATCAAACACCTTTGATTTGTTTTTAAGAAAATACACCCACATTCTTTTGTTAAAATCATCAACAAATAACAGAAAATACCTGCAACCAGTAATTGAAAGAGTGTTCATTGGTCCACATACATCAACATGAACCAACTGTAATACCTTGGAAGCTCTCCATGTGTCACCATCTGAGAATGGAGTCTGATGTTGCTTTCTAGCTTGACAAGCTTCACATATGCCATGATTTTGAGTCTGAATTGTAGGTAGACCACCAACCAGATTATCTCTAGATAGCTGAGAGAGATAATGCATATTTAGGTGCCCATGACGCTAATGCTAGAGGTTGTTGATGGAAGTGCTCCTGGTTGCCACATCATGCTCTTGAGAATCACCAGAATCAACAAGTCTATACAGATCATAGTTGGAAAACTCAGACTCGCCACGAAATTGGCAGCCCAAAAATATGACTCGGACTCGGGACTCGGCATGGACTCGAGAAAAGACTCGGCAAAAAAAATAAAAAATCGTAGTTTTACAAAAAAAAAGAACAAATTAATGCATTTAGAGAACATAAGATCCTAATTTGATTATCAAACACTCATAATTCAAATATTACACGTCATATGATCAAACACTCAGTAATTGAAATTTAATCATTCATAGTCATCAAATACTCATAGTTTCAATGTATAACAACATCATAAGTTTATAAATGTTTACATGTAATCATGTAAAAAAGAAGAAAACATCAACAACTTCGAGTGTTAAAATGAAACAAAAAGTAAAAAAAGAACATGGGTTTTTAACCCTTTTTCACTCCCAGCCGCGTAGGAGAGTCCTGGGTTGGGACTCTCGAGAAAACATTAACAACTTTGAGTCCTGACCCAGGACTCTCCTGGACTCGACTCTCGAGTCCGTGGCGAGTCGACTTGGCTCACCAACGGACTCCTGAGTCCGCGAACTATGATATAGATCATGATCCTCAAGTCCCTGAACAACTGTAGTGTGGGTCTCTCTATCAACAATGCTACGTGTATGCATGCTAAAAATAATATCTATTTGAGGAGAGTGATGCATGATCTAACTAACTGAAAGTAAATTTAGCTCCATTCCAGGTACAAAGTATACATCGAGAAAGATTAGATTTCTCCCTCCAGACTGAATCTGCGTGTTGCCCTTTCTGACAACAGAGTATACTCTTCACCTCCAAAGATGTCAAAATCTCTGAATGGCATGTACTCAATGAACCAATTTCGACGATGAGTGAAATGTCGAGATGCACCTGAATCAATATACCAGACAAAGGATTTAACATGATCTGCTGGATGCTTGGCCATAAAGGCATAGAACATAGACTCTTGCTCAGTGTGCTCTGCAACATGGGCTTTAGGGTTAGACTCTCCTTGCTTGGACTATTAAGAAGCCAAGCGTTTCCTGCAATCTTTCTTCGTGTGGCCATACTTATGGCAATAGTTGCATTGAATGTTCTTCTTTTTGGAAGATTCCTGGGATTGAGCTTGGCTGGGCTGCTGAGAGGGCTGATTCTTGCCATTATTCTTCTGAAATGCCTTGGTAGGAAATGCCTGTTATGTGGAGGAAGAACTAGCACCACTGCCGAACTGTTGTCTCCATCGATTCTGCTACAGAAGTTTGGTGCAAAGGTCTAGAAACGTCAAGTCAACATTAGTTGAGGTAATGTTGAGCGTCTCAGCAAAGTGCTCATAAGACTTTGGTAGACTCTTCAGAGTGATGACTACCATATCTTCCTCCTCCATCTTCTGACCA
The DNA here is from genome assembly GCA_007258455.2 of Sequoia sempervirens. Taxonomy (NCBI): domain Eukaryota; kingdom Viridiplantae; phylum Streptophyta; class Pinopsida; order Cupressales; family Cupressaceae; genus Sequoia; species Sequoia sempervirens. Next base: position 4,955 of record VDFB02384252.1, read on the forward strand.
ATAGCCTCTAGTTGATCATGAATGTCCTTGATTTTTGTCAAGTGCGCTTGTAGAGTTTTCTTGTCATCCATCATGATGGAGAACATATTCTTCAGAAAGAATGCTTGGCTCTTGTCGGATGTTTCATGAAGATCCTAGATTTCTTTAGCTGTTTTACCATACGACACTTGAGGCAGTTGGTCCTTAGTGACTGACAATTTAATAAGCATCACAACTTCTTGATTTTTCTCATCAAATTTTTGTTGATCTTTGCCTGTTGTTGTAGGGCGTGTAGTGGTGCCCAAAATAATCTGGTCAAGACATCAATACTCAAATATGGTCATCATACACTACTTCCAGGTGTTGTAGTTGCGATCGTTGAATTTTTGAATGCCCTCTAGCATAATGTGATACAAAGAGGGCATTTTTCACAAGTCTTCAAACAATGAAAATGTTGACAAAACACACACAAATCGCAACCACAGACTGGAAAGTGATGATCAAGGAAACCCTTCACCAAAGATCGCCAACCAAAGAGGTTTTAACAAAAACCCTGGGCGAAATGCAAAACTAGACGACCAAAATCAGAGGTCACGAGCACAGGAGAAACTAGTTAGAAAATGTGATTTGAAGTAGACAGATCTGACAATAACAAACACAAAAAGCAGAAAATTTTGCGTCAAAACTCAAAAAAGTCACGCGCCAAGGAAAGGCAAGAGGTTGCACGATCAGAAACTGAAGAAAATCCACCCAGAAAGACAGGAAATCACGAGCAGAGGCAAAGAACAAGGAAATGTGCTCAATTAGAGAAAAGTCCCGTAGGATTTTTCCACTTAGAGGCCCTTTGAATTAAGGAGAACACAAACCTTCTTGCACTAAAAAAAAACTATCAAAACAAATTGCCAAAAAACCCTTGGTCGCGCTCAAGAAACCTACAAAATCCAGGTTGCGATCTTTGCAGAAAGGAGAGATGTGATTTTGGAAAGAGCAACTCAGACAAGAAAAAAGATCACATGCTAATGAGCAGAGCCCAGAGAGATGTGGCCGTACTGAAAGAAGAAGAGCACTAGAAAAATTTAAAAAAGACAGTTTCCCGCTCGACCCGCTCTGATACCATGAAATGGTAAAATCTTAATAATCCAAATGAAAGAGGCAAAGGCTCTTTATAGATTTTACAATGCAAAGTTTCTTTTAGAAACTAAAGCAAATAAAATAATACAAATAATCTAATCTAATTTAATATATTACAATATTGACCATTAATAAATTATCTAAATATTAATTTAATAGTTTTCACTATAGAAAAGACTAGGTAGAGCATTAAACATCTCCTTGGTTGTTTTTGTCTCAAACAATTGAGGATTTAAATTATCGTTCATTGCATCTATAATCATCCACTTGGTTTTAATTTCCTTATATTTCTGAACTACCAAAACCTGCAGATCCATAGGTGAAGTCACTTCATCCCTTACAATTTCCTAGAGATGATTTTCCTCTAGTAAAAAGGTCACCTTGACCTTCCAAGGCAAGAAATTTAACGCTTCATCCAACCTATCATCAAAATGAAGACTAGGCGATGCCATTAAAATATTTTTCGTAAAACAAACTCTTCAAATCTGGAAATAATATGAAGTACTAAATTAAAAAAAAAAAAAAACCTTTTTTCAGACCCTTGGTTACGTTTGCAAACCCTAGGTTGCTGGTTTGCCACTATTGGCAAACCTTTGCTTCATTGGAAGAAACCCTAGCAATGATTTTCTATTGTAGCAGTGATAAGAAAAACCCTAACCACAGGCTAAATGTTTGAAAACCTTAGCCACTGGAAACTCACGCTGCCACTTTTTCTTCTGCCACGGCTTGAAAAATCCAAGACATGGGTTTAATCATACAAAAAATGGCTTAAACACTAGTTGTAGGTCCTTCAAACCTATCGCTGTTTTTCATTTTCTATTTGCAAATTTCTTTTCACAAATGATTAATGTGATTTCAAATGATGCAACAAAAAATCAGACCTAGCGCTGATTTATTTTGGGAGTTGATGCCATATTTGAAGATGGCTAGGGTTTGGTCCAAGTCTGAGGCATTTTCTGTTTAAATCTGCATACCCATTTCAGTTTTATCTCAGAAAAATAGAAGAAAAATCATTGTAATGCATTTCTGCACTTTCTGGGCAGAAATAAAAGGGTTTCATGGTATTTTTCCTAAGTTCAATAATACTCAGAAATTAATTTCTTTTAGCAGAAAAACCAGATCATTAATCTGATTGCAAATCTGGGTATGTTGTTAAAATTTTTATATGCAAATTAAGTTTCATAATTTTCTGTGCCCTAGTTCTGTAAATACTGTTATTTTTCTATTATCCCTATTTAGGGATATTACATTGGTATCGGAGCTACAAGACATGGCAGCCCGTTTGGGTTGGTTGTATGCGTGGAAAAGGTGGTCATAACCTGGAAAAATAGAATAATGGCCGGCAGCGATCGACAACCATGATCAAGTGAAGAGGGGTTAAAACATATGTTTGCAGAAATGCTAAGACAGTTACAAAACACCAATCTGTATTTAAGTTGGATGGCTCACAAAACAACAAATGGAAGAAACATGGTGCATGTGGAAAGAGGGGACAATAGCAAAGCTGCAGAAAACAATGAAACACTACCAACAACATCTTCAGGTCTTCACAATCTAGACCCTTCATGCCTACATTTATTTAAGAAGAGAGCTTACGCAAGAAGAGGAACCTATGGAGGACAATGAGGATGCTGAAATTTTGGCTAAGTATCAAGCTTTGGGGGCAGATTTTCAATCAGCCATCTCATTTAGAGATTACTTGGAGGTCACCAAACACACCAAGCCAAAGCAAAAAACAGTGGAATCAAGGGAAGTAGAATTATGGGTTGCAAAAAAGGTTGGGACGTCTATCCTTGCTTTGTTTTGATGGATCATCCAAGATTACTTCTAGGGCTTGGATTCAAAAATTGGATACTTACCTTGCCTTGAATTAGATGAAGGAGATTGAGGCCATCAAATTTGCTACCCTTCACCATGAAGGAGCTACACATGAGTGGTGGTATCATGGTTTAGTGACACGAGGTCATGGTATGATAGTCTCTTATGATCGGTTTTGCATTACATTAATACAGTGGTTTGACCGCAAGGATTTAGAGGCACACTCTAGAGAATTGGCTCAGTTGAGACAGGTTGGGACACTTGATGCATACATTTCAAAATTTCAGCGGTTGTCAATAATGGTTTTTGATGTGTCTGAGAGGAGATTGATTTCATGGTTCATAGAGGGTTTGTTAGAACTTCTCAGAGGTTGGGTCAAAGCTTTTGATCCGCCATCCTTGCAGGATGCTATTAAGCGTGCAAGGAATATGGAGCTATCTACACCATAGGCTAGGTTTCCTAGCAAGTTTCCATAGAGAACCTTATCGCAAAGGTTGCCGCAAAGGAAGGACATGAAACCAAAATATACTAGACCAACGGGTGAGATGTGTAGACTAGTTGGTGGCGCACCTTGTGATTCAAGAGATGAGTTGAGACGAAAGTGGCTTTGCTTTAATTATCATGAGCCTTGGACACCTAGACATAAGTGTAGAAGTGGAGGCAAGGCCCATTGGATTGAGGTTTCCGAGGAACCTAGTGATGATGAGTTGGAAGAGACATAAGTTTTTGATGAGCAACATGAGCAGATGGAGCAGGAGATAGACACAAATGAGCACTAGGATGATTTGGCCCAAATGGATGGTGCGATTGCAACCCTCACTACCACTCCTCATTTTAGCGCCTTCAGAGAAAAGGGTGTCATGCAAGGACAATGAGTTGTTGTGCTGATTGATAGTGGGGCTACCCACAACTTCATTGATTCATCCTATGTGGAGAAGCGGAGCTTGCAAGTTGAGGAGCATGATAGTTTATGAGTGTCGATAGTGAGTGGCATGATGTTGCATTGTGTTAATCGTGTCCCACAGTTGAGTATGAGCTTGGGCAATTACACCCTTATTGATGACTTTTATGTGGTTGACATTGAGGATACCAATGTTGTGTTGGCATTTAGTGGTTGCATTCTATAAGTCCTTATGTCATGGATTTTAAGACTATGCAGTTGAGTTTCATAGCAGGTGGTCAGAAGGTGGTATTATGGGGCTTATCTTCAGATGCTCCTAGAGTTATTTCAGCTAGGAGGATGGAGAGAGTTTTTTTGCATTCAGTGGCTAAGTGGGTAGTACGGTGTTTCTTTTCAGATAAGTCTACTGATATAGTACAGTGGGGATATCATGTTGACATACAGAGCTTGTTGGACAAGCATAGTGTGGTATTTTTAGATCTACCGCATGGACTACCTCCATATCGTGGATTTGTTGAGGTTGTGGATAGTAAGCCAGTTGTTACCGATCCCTATCGTCATCCTAAATGATTCAGGGACGAGATTGAGAAGACTATTCAAGAGTTACTAGATGCAAGATATATATGACCTAGTTCTAGTCCCTTCACTTCTTTTGTTATCTTGAAGGATGGTATTATGAGGATGTGCATTGATTATCGTGCACTAAATAAGACGACCATCAAGAACAAGTATCCTATTCTAGTATTGATGAGTTGATGGATGAGCTACATGGAGTGATCTTTTTCTCCAAAATAGATCTTCGTTCAAGATACCATCAGATTCGGGTTTGGGAGCAGGATGTGCACAAAACAACTTTCAGGTGCCACTTTGGACATTTCAAGTATTTAGTGATGCCCTTTGGGTTATCAAATGCCCCAACTACTTTTCAATCTTACATGAACTATGTATTCAACAAGTAGTTGCGGAAATTTGTCTTGGTTCTCTTTGATGCCATCTTAGTATACGATAGGACATGGGAGGAGCATATTCATCATCTTGATGAGGTGTTAAGTATCTTAGCATCTAACTCCTTTTTTGCGAAAGCCTCTAAGTGTGAGTTTGGTATGATTGAGCTATTATATTTGGGATATGTCATTGGGGAAGGTGGAGTGAAAACACATAGAGAGAAGATTCAAGCTATACTTGATTGGCCACTACCAAAGAATGTGTCCCAATTGAGGGGCTTCATTGGTCTATGCGCATACTATAGATGGTTTGCAAAGGGGTTTTCTTCATTAACCGCTCGTTTGACAGGTTTGACCAAGAAGGATGCCTTTGTTTGGACGGTTGAGACTCAAAGAATCATGGATCATCTTAAAAAGGTAATGAGTACTTGTCTTGTTTTGGCTTCACCAAATTTCTCTAAACCTTTTGTGCTTGAATGTGATGCATCTAGTATTGGTATTGGGGCTGTTTTGATGCAAGACAAGCATCCAATTGCTTATGAGAGCCGAAAATTGAACGAGGTTGAAAGGAGGTTCTCTACATATGACAAGGAAATGTTGGCAATCATGCATGCACTTGAAAAGTTTAGTCAATATCTTGTGGGCAGCAAATTTATAGTGAGGATTGATCAATAGCCTCAAGTATTTCATGGAGAAAAAATGATTAAATGAGAGACAACAATGTTGGGTAAATAAACTTCAAGGGTATTATTTTTGACATTGAATTTGTCAAGGGAAAAAATAATGTTGTTTCCAATGCATTATCTAGAAACCCTTCATTTTGCTCACTTTAAAAAATTTCAGCTTCTTGGAAAGATCATATATTTGCAGAATATTCAAAAAATCAGCATGCTTGTGATATTCTAGATGATAAAATTGATGATGAAAGGTATAAAGTGTTGAATGCTGTCATCTATTATAAGGATATAATCTATTTAGTACCGGAAAGTAAGCTCAAACATAAGATTCTTATTGCTGTCCATAACAATCAGCTTGCTGGTCATCCAGGTTATTTGAAGACATATATAGGTGCATTCATGAAAGATTTTCATGGAAAAGTATGAAAGATGATGTTCTCAAACATGTGATGAATGCATAGAGTGCTAAAGAAACAAGGCTGAAGCTTCTTTCCCAGCAAGGCTGTTACAACCACTTCCTATTCCAAGTCAAAAGTGGGAACAAATATCGATGGATTTCATTAGTGAGCTATCTAGGATCAATGGTAAGGATTGTATTTTTGTTGTGGTGGATAGACTCACTAAATATGCTCATTTCATGCCAATGCCTTTTGAGTTTAAAGCACCACAAGTTGCTGGTCTGTTTTTTGAACAAGTATTCAAACTTCATGGTGTGCCAAAGAGAATTGTAAGTGATAGAGATCACATATTCATCAACACTTTTTGGCAAGAGCTGATGAAGCTGGCTGGAACAAAACTTGATTATAGCACTAGCTACCATCCACAAACGATGGTCAAATTGAAATTGTAAAAAAATGGCTTGAAGGTTACTTGAGGAACTATGTCTCGAGGCAGCAAAAAGCATGGGCAAAGTGGTTACATTTGGTAGAATTTTTTTACAACACTACATATCATATGAGCTTAAATATGCCATCTTTCAAAGCTTTGCATGGTTATGAAGCTTCTACATTTGTGGATTTGTTTTTTTTTGATTCTAGAGCTCCAAAAGCTCTTGAGTGGGCAAAAGAGAACCAAGATTGCATAGGAACAGTAGAAGAAATATGCTGATCGCCATAGAGTTGAGAGGTTGTTTGAGGTAGGAGACATGGTATTTTTGCATCTTCAACCTTATAGACAATCTTCATGGTATTTCCAGGTGTGATTAAACGAATTGGTGAAGTAGCATATGAATTGGAGCTGCCATCTACAAGCAAAATTTACAATGTTTTCCATGTGTCATGCCTCAAAAAGGCTCTTGGACAGCATGTGACTCTTTCTATGGAATTGCCTCCCATGGATGAAGAAGGTAAATTGGTACTCATTCCATAAACAATTTTACAAGTAAGAGAGAAAAGGTTGAGGAATAAAGTAATTTCTGAATATCTCATCAAGTGGAAAACTTCCATTTAAAGGATGCAACATGGGAAGGAGAGGAGATTCTTAAGCATCCTAGTCTACAAATGCTTGAGGACAAGCATTCTTTGGGTGGGGAGGATTGTAGTATCCCCAAGTCAAATGATGAGGATTAACAACATATTGGTTGTCCTTTTCTTGGATTACCCAAGAGGAAGAGGACTTGGACCATCATTGGGTAAGTATTGGAGTCTTTGGCTTGTTCTCAATTCTATTCTTAAGTTGTGTGCATGTCTTTTTATGCAACTTAAGTGAACTTAAGTTATTTTAAGTTGAGGGCACATCTTTTTAGGCAACTTAAGTGACTCCTAGTCAAAAGGCTTAAGTTGTCCCCTTTTTATGTACTTTAAGTGACTTTTAATAAACATGTGATAAAAAGGCAAAGGGGGGTGTGGGTTTTCTTGGAGCTTATTAGTTCAGTTTTTAGGGTTTCAATGTGGAGCATTGGATTAACAGGTGGTGAATCAAGGGTTGAGATTAATGCATCTCTTTGGGAGATATTATAAAACTCTCTAGGGGTCTTTTAGAGCTCATTATGTTGTGAGTTTTCTATTTATTGCTGCTGCAACTTGGCTTAAGGTCTAAAACCCTTGAGTATCCCTGGTTTCGGAGAGACATACGGGCTTCCCCTAGTCAAAATGGTGTGTATTGGTGGAAGAGCTTTGGTTTGTGAAACCCTAGCACAACATCTTTTCTTGGCTGCAATTGTTTATTAGGTTTGGAGGCTGATTTAGAGGTGAAATTCAGAGTTGAAGGTTCAGATATGGTTCAACTATGGCATGATATCTTCATATTTCTGAGCATTCTTGAGAACGGCAACAGAAAATGAGACCCAACGCTGATATATTTTGGGAGTTGATGCCATATTTGAAGATGGCTAGGGTTTGGTCCAGGTCTGAGGTATTTTATGTTTAAATCTGCATTACCCATTTCAGTTTTATCTCAGAAAAATAGAAGAAAAATCATTGTAATGCATTTCTGAACTTTTTGGGCAGAAATAAAAGGATTTCTTGTACTTTTCCTAAGTGCAATAATACTCAGAAATTTAGTTCTTTTAGTAGAAAAATCAGATCATTAATCTGATTGCAAATCAGGGTATATTGTTGAAATTTTTATATGCAAATTAAGTTTCAGAATTTTCTCTGCCCTAGTTCTGGAAATACTGTTATTTTTCTATTATCCATATTTGGGGATATTACAAAGTTCCTACAAAGAATGTTGCTAACATTAACATGATCCTTTATTAGGCTTTGGGTCATTATCTGTATCATTTTCTTTTGTTAGGCCAGGAAATTGGACTATGAAAATTGAAAAATGAAATGAAGTGCAAACCCAAAAATTGTATTTATTAAAATGAGAAGTAGTGAACAAATATATCAATAAGATTGACTGTTCAGTTCATCCATAGGATGATTGTTCAGATTCCACAAGAAACCAAAGATTATTTATGAAATATTTACATAATATTACATCCCCCATAATTTGCAGTTGTTATAGTGAGACCAAATATGCCTTCAATTTTTTCAATTTTTTCTATTCCAGGTGCTTTTGTTGTGATATCTGCTAGTTGATCTGTAGTTGGACAATAGATTGATTTTGGCATTGCCCTCTTTCACATAATGCCAAATCAAATGGATTTTGGTGTTGATGTGTTTGGTTCGTTTGTGAAATACTAAATTTCTTGCCATTTTGATTGCAGATGTGTTGTTGATCATGAGTGGGTTGATCAAACGCGTTTTACCTGCAAATCCTCAAGAACCCTTTTGAGCCACAATATTTCCTTGGTTTCTTCTAAAGCTGCTATATATTTTGCTTCTGTTTAAGAAGGGGTTGGCATTGACTACTTCTTTGATTACCAAGTGATAACTATCGATATTTAATTCATCTAGAAACCCAAAGAAGATTTCCATCTTCAAAATCACTTATATAGTCAGAAGCTAAATATCCAACTAGGTTGAAATCTATTGCCTTGAAGTATTTGAGCCCAAAATTTTGAGTTTCCCTAATATATTGAAGAACCTTCTTTGCTGCTGCCTTGTGACTTCCTCTCAGTTGTTGCATGAACCTACACAATTAATTATAAGTAATAAAATATGATATCAACTTCACAAACTGCAGTTTTAACAGTTTATTTTAATTCAGATATAGTATTTAGAATATGTTTTGGAAAAGAGGGAACTTATCCTCTGTATCTGCTGTTAATTATCCCAAATCTGCAGTGATCTATCTTCACTAAAATGTTTTTGAATTGTCTCCAAATCTGCCTGAATCAAGGGTTTCTGTCCACTAACTCAGCAATTGAAATTAGAGGGGTTTCGTCCTCTAATTTCAAACCTTGAGGAGTTTCGTCCTCAGGTTGCTGAACCTCAGTCTACATTCAGTAATAATTGGATATATAAAATGTATTCAACAAGACACTTCCTTCTCCCTTTTGATTTCTCTTATATACCTTCTCTTCTTCATAGACATAACTCTTCATAATGCCCCTTAACTTTTGATAAATTATTCAATTATAATTCCATAATATTAATTAAGCACTGCTCTTTACTTTTCCATTTGGTGTCTTTTGTGTCATCTAAGATAAAGGTCTGCGATTATTTTTTTGTTGTCTCATGGTAGGCTGATTTTGATTTTGTCTTATTCCTTGTCTTGTGGTGATTATTTATGGGTCTCATTTCCAACTGCCTTGATAATATTTCTGAATTTTCAATTGAAGTTTAATTTTGTGGAGGGGGCATTACACCATGCTTATGGGGTTTGTTTCAAACCATACAATGATTTTACCAACTCAAACACTTTGTGCTTTTGACCTTCAACTACAAAACATTCAGGCTAAGTCATGTAAATTGTTCCATTGAGATCACCATAGAGAAAAGCAGTTTTCACATCCTTCTAATGAATATTTCATTCATCTTGTGCTGTCAAAGCCAACAAAATCTAAATAAAGGCCCATTTCACTATAGGTGGAAAGGTCTCCTCATAGTTTATTCCTTCTTTTTGAGCATATCGCTTTGCGATAGGCCTTGCTTTGAGTTTGTCAAGTGAGCATCTGCTTAGGATTTGTTTTGAAAAACCCACTTGCAATTGGTGGGTTTAGAATTGAGTGGAGGATCAACAAACTCCTAAGTTCGATTCTTGATCAAGGTATCATATTCAATTTTTATTGCTTCTCAACACACATCAAGCTTTTGAGGTTGTTTGAAGGAAGTTGGTTTTGAATCAAAAGCAATATTGATTTCTTCTTCTGAATGCCTTTCCAAGGAAGCTTTGCTAGCCTATCTTGAATCTCATCTAGGGACTCTTGTTGTTGTTGTTTGGCTTTGTTTTTTCAACTTCATCAAGTCTGGTCCCTTTCAATGTTTGTGTTGCCCATTTTGGCATCTTTTTCTATGTTATTTGTAGAACAATTGGCACCTCATTTTCTTGATTTGAAGCTCCTTCATCTTTTGGCTATTGCTTTGGAAACAAGTTTTCATATTTTGATGAAGTTTCTATTTCTTCCTGAGGAGGAGTTTCTTGTTTAATTATTCGGGGCAAAACATATTCAACATATTCCAAACTATATGCCCCCCTTCCCCTCCCCACTTAATGTTTGGAATCTCCATATCATTCTCTTTAAAACATAAATTTTTGCAAATTTTTCAAGTCTACTCAATTATCAATCAATGTTGGTTGTGTCCTTTGTGGTTTCACAAAAAAAATCTCTCATAATGAGAAATTTCTTGTCTATCTCATCAAACAATTTGTAGAGGGTTTAGAATATCTCTAAAGGGTATATTTTTTACTCTTGTGGTCCAACATGTTTCTTTTTTCCTTGGGACTCAATTCATAGTAGGTGGATCCCAAAACTTGAAGATGCTGTATTGATGGAAGGCGACCACACAAAATTTCATATTGAGTTTTTGTTTGAAGAGCTACTAAAGGTGACTTGTTGCGGAGATAGACTATTGTTTGAGCTGCCCTTGTCTATAAATGCAAGTTCACTCTTTTGAAATACAACATTACCCAAACCATATTCATCATATTTTTTTTCATTCTTTCAACTTCTTCATTTTGTTGATGAGTGTGAGGAATTGTGAGATGATGCTTGATCCCTTTTTTCTTTAGATAGTCTTCAAACACCTTTGACGTGAATTCACCATTGTAATCAGTCCTCAATATGCCAATATGGGATTGTGCATCCTTTTCAACCATTGTGCAAAACCCAAAAAATTCGACTTGGCAAAAACTCGAGTAAAACTCGACAACTTAAAAAATTGCTTAAATTTCTTTAGAAACACATTTTTTGCAAAATTCAATGACAAGATGTATTCAATGAGTCCATAAATGAGTACAAAAGTGATTTCTATTAAATTTGACTAATTTGAGTGCAAATTGAGTACAAAATCACATTCTCATGCGGAATCTTGATGGCTGAAACCCTGATTCAATAGATAGCTGAAAATGAAAATAGTAAAATTAAAAGTAAATACAACATTTTAAATTTTTACACCTTCCTCTTCCCTAATCTACTGAAAACTAGGGGAGAGGTAGAGGTTCTAGTCCTTGGAGTAGGTTGTGGCTCCTCGGTTGGCATGTAAGGTAGTGGTTGAGGCTCGACCTCTATCCTGGAAGTAGATGGCAATGACTCCTCATCCTCATCAATGTCATCCAACCCTACATCACCTGCTACACCCACATCCTCCAATGCCCGTCTCTCAAAATCAAGAATCTCATCCTTAGTAAAGAATGGAGGCTGCTCATCCCGCCTTGTCCAATCATTGTAAGGATCTATCTCATCCAAATCAATAGAATCCTATGATTTTTCCTCTACCCTTCTTGTGCGCAACCGAAGGTTGTATTGCACAAAGACAAGGTCATTGAGGCTCTTTTGAGCTAATTTGTTCTTCTTCTTCGTGTGAATGGCCTCAAACAAGCTCCAATTGTGCTCACAGCTGGATGCACTACAAGGTTGGCATAATATGCGGAGGGCAATTCTTTGGAGATTTGGGAAATTTCACCCCAATTTTTCCACCAAATGCAAAAAAAAATGTTGAAGAGTTAGATATCAAAGTCAAAACTCAAAACATATTTTATCAAATTATAAGATGCATGTGAATAGTGAAATAAAGACTCCAAATTTTATACTTAGTGTTTGAGTGGTTCTTCCTTGAATAGTTAGCTCTGAAGAAAAGAGCCTACCCCTTCCTTCCCTATAAGTTCTTGGACAATGAGGTCTCTCACCTCAACTTGGGGTGTCATCCTTTGAATGCATGTTGTGAGCCCCTCCATAACCTCTCCATTAGGATCGAAAAAGGTGTTTGAGTAGAAAAAATGAGGGTTGAGGAAGTAACCTTCTGCATGGATGGGTTGGTGGAGTTGATTGTTCCACCTCCTATCAATAATCTCCCATATGGGATCAAATTTGAGGCTGTCCTCCCCCTTGTAATAATTTCTGATAGCCTCTTTGGCCTTATCCATGCCCTCATAAATATGCCCCATTGGGTTTTGATCACCATCTACCAAACAAATAACTCTAACCAAGGGCTCCAACACCTACATTACAAATACAAAAAGATTAAAGTTACAAATTTATAATGAAAGGCTTATATTAAAAAATAATATATTCAACTTGAATTTAAATTCAAAGTTTTGAAGTTACCTTCATGACCTCTGTAGCTCTTTGTGCAAAAAGTGGTCAAAGACTATGCTTACCATTCTCTCTCCTTTAGGCTTCTTTGCATAAGATAAGTCTAGCCATGCTTGACTGACAAATATTTGTTTTAAAGCAATCAATGAACCAGTAATGCTTTGCAACATTAGGAAAACCGTTGCAAACCTTGTAACATCCAATCTTACCAACTTTTTCCCTTGGTGTGATCTCTCATCAAATTAAGAACCCAAGGGTGATTGTAGATAAAATTTGTGATGCTCTGTTATGAAATAACTTGCACACTAGAAGAATATGATATGAAATATGCTGCAAATACTTGATAATAACTGAGAATAACAAGCCACTTTGAGGGGGAAAACCTCCAAATATCTCTAATGAGAACACACTTCACACTTGATGATGAAATAAGACTCACAACCTCCTATATATACCTATTTATGCCAAGGATATCACCTAGGCCGACTTAGACACACCTATATAAGACTTAGGCCAACCTAAACAACTAAATAACTATATACTAATGATAATATGACTTAATAGAGAGTTAAGATAGCCACAAGCCGACTATTCATAACCCGATGTACAATAATATTAAGGGCGTAGCATGCCCCTTCTTCAAAGAAGCATTGTCCTCAATGCTAATCAAGTTTGGAAACTTTTGAATGAACTCCTCATCTTCCCATGTGGCATCTTCAACTGGTAACTTCTTCCATTGGATGAGATACTTAGTGATAGTTCTATTCCTCGGCTTCTTTGTGCGTGTTTGACGAATGCACTCTGGTTCCAAAATGATTCTTCCTTCTTCATCCAGCTCGGGAAGTGTTGTTTGAGTGGGAATATTATGCCCCAATTACCTTCTTCAAATAGGAAACATGAAAAACTGGATGTATCTTTGTTGTTGGTGGCAACTCAAGCTTGTAGGCAACACTACCGATCTTCTACATGATTTGGTATGGACCATAATACTTTGGAGACAACTTATTATTCTTTCTTTGCTGCTTTAGTGAGATTTTCTTATAAGGCTGCAATCGCAAGAAGACCCAATCCCCAACTTCAAAACTTCTTTCACTACGATGTTGGTCTGCCTGTTGTTTCATTCGATTTTGTGCCATGGCTAAATTCTCCTTGAGTCCTGAAAGTACTTGTTGTTGATGAAGCAAGTGGTCTTCCACTGCTTGAACTCTTGGGGACACCTTAAGTGATGATGTGATGGAAGGAGGATGATATCCATAAAGTGCCAAAATGGGAGACATTTTTGATGAGCTATGAAAGAGAGAGTGTTATACCACCATTCCATGAAGTGGTATGAAATCTGCCAGTTGTTTCTGAGGTGGAAACAAATGTAGATATCCTTCAAGCCTTATTAACAACCTCAGGATTTGCCCATCGATTGAGGGTGGTATGAAGAGCCTAAAGAACCAGTGAGTACCCAAACATGAGGAATAAATCTTTCAAAAGTGACTATTAGTGAAGATAGGATCCGCGATCACTAACAATAACTTTAGGTGTACCATGTAGCTTGGATATTCTCCAAAAGCTTTGTACTTTGCACTTGCTGTAAAAGGATGTGCTAATGCAATGAAATGTGCATATTTGGTGAGCCGATCAACTACCACCATGATGACATTATGACCTTTAGATTTGGGAAGCCACGTGATGAAGTCCATGGATACCTCTTCTTGGCTAGGAATAGATAAGGGTTGCAAGGGGCACAGTTAATGTAGTATCTACGCTGACACACCAAACATTGACCACAAATTTTTGAACATCACCCTTTAGCCCCTCCCAAAGAAATCTGCTTGACTTGATGATATGTCTTCAAAAATCCTGAATGACCACCCACTGGAGACTCATGCAACTCTGTGAGAATCTTGATTTTAAGGTTGGAATTCTTGCAGAGATACAAGCGCTCTTTATACCAAAGAGTATCTCCCTTCCAACAAAACTTATCTGAACTACTAGGATCACTTTTTAATTGCTTGATGAGATTACTTGTCGCAACATCATTTTGCTACTCTGCTTTGGCTTCCTCCACCCAATTTGCTTGTAATATTGAAAGGGCACACAATAAGGCTTCATCTTTCTCATCCTTCTTTGACAGTGCATCTGTGACAATATTTTCTTTCCCTTTCTTATATACAATCTCAAAGTCATATCCTAACATCTTAGTGACCCATTTTTGTTGCTCTTCAGAAGATAGTCGTTGTTCCAAAAAATATTTTAGGCTATCATGATCTATCTTAACCTTGAAATGTCTACCCAATAGATAAGGCCGCCATTGTTTCATTGCATGGAGTATTTCTAGCATTTCCTTCTCATAAATAGGTTTTAGTTGATTCTTACCTTTTAATTGACGACTCTCAAAAGCAATTGGTTGACCTTCTTGCATGAGCACTGCTCCTATCCATTCGAAGCATCACATTCCACAATGAATTCCTTGGTGAAGTCGAGGTGCTTAAATCCTTGGAGTTAATACACATAGCCTCCTTCAATCTCAAATGCTGTATTGGGGACTTCGTTCAATGAAAGAATCTTCTTCAATAGAGTGGTGAGGAAATTTGCTGCTATACTACCATAATTATTCACAAATCTTCTATAGTACCCTGTCAATCCCAAGAATCCTCTCAGTTTCTTAATGGTTTTTGGAATAGGCCATTCCATGATAACCTTAATTTTGTTAGGGTCCACCTTTACTCCTTCATGTGAAACTATGTGTCCCAAATACTCCACCTTTGTAAGACCAAAAGCACACTTGGATGGCTTAGCATAGAGTTTATGATCTTCAATTATTTGTAATGCTTGGTCCACATGTTGCAAATGTTCTTCCCAAGTCTTGCTATAAATCAATATATCATCAAAGAATACTAACACAAACCTCCTCAAGAACTTCTTAAAATGGAATTCATCAAACTTTGGAATGTAGATGGTGCATTGGTAAGACCAAATGGCATCACCAAAAATTCATAATGACCCTCATGAGTCTGAAATGTTGTCTTACAAATATCTTCCTCCTTAATCCGAATTTGGTGATAACTAGATCTAAGATCTAACTTGGTAAAAAACATAGCTCCATTTAATTCATCTAGCAAATCATCAATGACTGGAATTGGAAACTTATCTTTAATGGTGTACATGTTGAGCACTCTATAATCTGGACATCGCCAGAATATCATCCCTTCTTCACGTGCACCATAACCGCAGTGAGGAGTAGCTTGCTTTGGCTATGCCCGATGATTCACACGCCTCTAGCATCTCTTCAACAATCACTTTTCCTATCTCACTCTTTTGTATGTGTGGATACATGTAAGGCCTAATGTTCGGTGGTTGGCTCCCTGGGACTAACTATATGGTATGATCATGATCCCTCTTAGGAGGAAGTCCTTTAGGCATATCTCCAAGAACAATTGAGTGACGATCAATTATAGCTTGCAAATCTGAATGAGTAGGAGTATTAGATTGAGAGACTTCTAATGAACATAGTTGGGCCACAAATCCATCCACTCCTTTCTTAAGCAACTTTTTCATTTGATGAGAGCTTACCATTTGTGGAGATTTTTCCTTCAACCCCCTTAGCTCTACTAGCCTTCCTTCCGATTGAAATCTCATGAATAGTTCTTGGAAGTTCATCTCAATTGTTCCTAATGTAGTAAGCCATTGTACTCCCAAAACAATATCTACTGCACCCATGGATATCACATACATTGGGGTATCAAGTTGATAATCTCCCATGGATAATTTAATGCTATGAAACTTCCCTAAACATCTAACTGTACCACCATCTGCAATCAAAACCTAAAACTTTGGAGCTAGATATATAAAACAATTTAGATGAGTAGCTAACTTTTGTTGATGAAATTATGAGCACTACGATTAAATTAACACTGTTACCTTTTGCTTCTTTAGGAACCCCACCACCTTGAGAGTTTGTGGAGCACTGAAACCTGAGAGTGCATGACAAGAAATGATTGGTTGAGAATCATGTGATTCCTCATTTGACTCCATTTCATCTTCTAGTATGGGTTCCTCTCTTTATTTCTCATTAGGACCCCAATATAAAACAATTTC
>VDFB02384253.1:0-60054 GCA_007258455.2 Sequoia sempervirens
AAAGGATCATAATATCCTTTATTTTTCTATCTCCCTTTTAATTCTAAAGAGCTATTTCATAACTTTCTCTTCTCTTGGGGAAAAGGTTGCATAACAATATGTATAGGAAAAGATATATTTAATAGAGTAAGAGGAAAGTAAGTAGAAGGAAGAAAGAAGAAGAAAAGAGATAGGATAAAAGAATACAATAGAATGTGTACAGTGTATAGGGGAAGATATAATGTATATTGTAAAAGGAGATATTGATATTAATAATATATACTAGGATTTTATCTACATTGTGTTGTCTAATATTTTGTTATATATGGTTAACTAGTTGATCTTTTGTCTGAATCAAACCATCATTCCCTTTATATGTGTAAGAAAGGGGGACCACCATATGCAAGGCCCCAAGTCACATAGGGCCAAGATGTGGAAGGCTGCCCTGACTTACCTCAGCTTAATGGGGTGTTAGGATATATATATAGCACGAGAATGATGAGGATTATAAAGTCCTTCAACCACTCTACAGACCCGAGATACAGAGCGGGGCTAGGTGAGTCAGTTTCAAGTTCAACATTGTGCCTCAGGAAGCTCTCTACCCAAGGACGAAAGTGCAATCCTTGGACGACAATGCGGCGCACTGGCATCTCTAAAGTGTGTTGGCATCCGCACGGCTAGAGAACTAAAGAGACAAGGTCAAACCTAGGAAAACAAGCTAACGGCCCAACTAACTACCACTAAAGGGCCAAAATAACATGATTAAGTAAACAAAATACTCTCTAATGTGATAAAGTAAAAATGCAAGAGTTAGGGTGGCAAGGATGATCTCATAAAGAAACTTGTTCGCCAGCTAGCTCCTTGAAAGCGCGTTCACCTACACACAAAGAGGAGGAAAATGTTGGGTGGTTGTATAGGGGTCTACCTCAGTTAGAACCTTGTTTAGGTGTTTCCACCTCCATGCACAGCCAAGAAAGCAAGTATGATGAAGAAAGTAATGTAATAAAGAGCACCAAAAACACTACAAAACAATAAATGTGCTTACTCAGCCAAGTAATAAAGGAGAGGAGTGGAAAGCTTACCACCTCCACCAAGAGCAGTCAAGGCTACTTGGGGGAGAAAATGAGAGGACTCAAGCCCCTACTGCAATGGCATTTGGTTCCACATTTGCTCTACTGAAGTGATGGAGTGATGTATTTGTTGCAATGGAGTGTCTCTTGAAAGTCTGTAAATGCAAGGAGTACAAGAGGTTGAACCCAATGCTAGGAAGAAGTTTCTGCAGATGAAAATACTTACAGAGAATTTGAAGAGGAGATGAAAACTACTAAATTTGGGTTGATTTAATAAGAGGCATTACAACTTGATCTAATGAGAAGTGTAACTCTATGGGTCTACTAAGGTAATTTTCCTTAAGGATCTAGGCCATGACATCTACGTACCACACAAGTGTCCTTGATGTAACTCCACCGACGCCTGCATGAAAGCAAGTGTGATGGAAAGCAACGCAGCTAGTAATTAAGCTTCCTCTGAACTTGGTTTTCTTAAAAGTGTGAGGAGGAAAAAGGGATTTGTAATATGGGGCAGAACCTTCTCTCTCTCTCTCTCTCTCTCTCTCTCTCTTTGACATCCCTACCTTGAATGGAAAGCAAGGAGTATTGATGAGCGCTCGCAAAAGTACATGTAGCTGAAGGAGTAGCGTTGTAGGAAATATATACATGAACTGCCGAAGAGACATGTGATCTCGCCGAACTCCAGTTGGCACAGTGCTGGCGTTTATGACTTCATTGGAAACTATGAAGCTGGAAGAAAGAAAGCATCTTTATAGCACCGGTGGACCTGGCAAGGAGGCAAATCAAGATCTCCTACATGAAGGAAGCCCCATGAAGCAAGCACCTTATAGGCTCAGAATCCTACAAGGAAGGTGTACCCCAAGAATTCTCACATGGAGGATACCCAGGAAGTTCCCTATAGGGTTGTCGACCTACAGGGGAGCCACCCTCAAGATCTCTCATATGGAGGAAGCTCGAGAAAGCGAACTTCGCAGAGTCAAGAAGTGCCACACAGGCAAGTGTTTGACAAATGCATGCACCATTGATAGTTTGAAGATCAAAGGTCAGAACCTTCAAAAGAAGAGTGGTCAACTCAAGGGACGCATTATTTTAAAAGCAAGGTCTAGTCAGGCTACCCCCAAGCTCAACGCAAAGAAATTCATTTGAGATAAAGACTTTCAAAGGGGATCCCTCGGGAATCCTTCAAAAGAAAGGGGTCCACTCAAGGGATGCACAGTTCGAAAGTAGATGTTTTCTTTCTCAAATCAATCCATCATCAAGGGATCCTTTTGAAAGATGTTCACTTCATCAAGGAATTTGAAAGGAAGGATATTCCCTCACGTGAGGGGAAGGTCAAAGTGGTTCCCGCTTCGGAGGAAGGTTTTCAAGCCCTTTCTTTACGAACTCGTGATGAAGGAAACATGTTTCATTAGGGCTCCAAGTTGAGAATGTGATTTTGAAGAAAATTTTTGTGAAGATTTATGAGAAAAGATTTGTCAACAACAAATGCATTTTTTGAAAATCAGAACGTTGAAGAAAGGGCATTGTTACACCTGAGAGGGAAAACTCAAGCAAAGAAGAGAAAAAGATAAAGAGAAAGCAAAGGAGAAAAACAAAAATAAAGGACACAGGGGGATTTGGTTTAGCGGGGTTAGATCTGTCTAAGCTCATATAGATAATAGGTAACTGTGGTACAAGGCGAAAGATCATCGATCCCAAACTAGATTAGGAAGAATACACAAAAAACAAAGTAAAAATAAAAAAATTGGGTCAACATGGAAGGGAAGCCCAAATTCCCCCAATGCTTTGCATCGTCCCCAATCTATCGAGAATCAAGCACAAACATGGAAGAATGACGACACAAATAGAAGAAGGTTTATGACACAAAAACCACGCCCATATCCAAGCACAAACAGGGGTGACAGGGGTCATCCAAGCACACATAGGATGATCATGAGGGAACACGTCACAAAACACACACACACAAGAGATCAAGAAGAGGCCTCCTCCTAACATTGATCAACCAAGAGGTCGTTCACTTCCCACTCAAGATCATCATAGGGGGGAGGACAATGAGCCTGCAATGGTGGGATGTTAAGAGGAGGAGCATCCAACCTCCTGCAACAAGGGCTAAGGAAGAATCCCTCATAAGGTCTTCTTCAGTGATCTCTTGTGGAGCTAAGGTCAGCAATTTCACGAAGATCGCTAACAAGGTCGGGACTTCATCCACAGAGTTAAACATGCACCCCACAGGAGCATTGTGTTTAACTTCAATGGATAGGGCAGGTTGTGCTTGAGATTCACCACTAGGCTTGTCAAATGACTCAGGAGCGATGACAAACTCAGGGGAAGCTGGGACTTGCTCTGTCACCAAGACAAAATAATTCAACACGAGGACACCTTGCAGAGGAGGGGGGATCCTCTTACATCCTTCACTGCTAAAAGGACCACACTCCACCTTTTGCTTCATCAAAGGAGATGAACTCTTTACAGACGAGGCTAGAGGTGCAGAGGAAGAGGAGGAAAGAACTGCAATAGATATGACTGAGGTGTTAGTCATGTCTACAAGCTTTGGGAAAGGTTGGATATCTAGAACGAACATCAACAAAGGTGGTTCCACCGAAGGAGCAATGAACACCTATACTCGCTTGGGGTTAGCCACATTCGTACTCGCTACAGGAGCTAGAAGCAGTGCAGGACTAGATTGAAGAGAAGCAGAAGGAAGGGGAGAGGAAGATGTTGTAGGAGACCCTGAAGCAAGGGTGGTCATTTCTTCCTCCTTCCTTTATGAGGCAGCTTGCTCAGCCAAGAGAGCCTTATGTCAGTGCTTGCGCTCACGCACAAGGAAATTTCTACGACTCTTTGAGTTGGAGGCCAGAGGAAATGAAGGAACATAAGGCTCCTACTCAACCATGGGAACGTCCACTATAGTCATTTCCGACGAAGGAACAGATTCCTGTACGGGAGCAGGAGGAATAGGTTGAGGAGCGGCGAGGGGAGTCAGCTCAAGCCCCTTGGCAGCGAGCCTCTTCCTGTTCATTTCCTTGGAGCAGGAGCGGTAGGAGGTCGCAAATCAAGTTCCCTTTGGGAACCTTTCTTTCTGTTGTATAAGTAGTACCACAATCCAAGGTATTCATTGGGGAGATCTAAGATCTTGAGCATGGGTTTGCACCAAGGAGGTATCATCAAACTTAGTAGATAGCCATCGAGCTTACTCGTCCAATACTCCTCCCAAGAAAGGGGAGAGGACGAGGCAATCTGGGAAAAGACACCCTTCTCTTTTCCTTTACGGGAAGGAGAGGGAATTGGTGTGGACTTCTCTTTTCCGTTCTGGGAAGGGGGAGAAATCGGTGCGGGCTTCTCCTTCCCCTCTCAAGGAGAGGAGGTGTCTAGGTGTTATATCACAGGAAGGGCTAGTTTTGGTTTTCCCTTGCCCCCAGTCTTATACTTTACATAATTCTTGTAAAGTAGGTCCGTTCTCAGAGGAAGCGGACCGACTAGGGCAGGCCAAAAGTGATCCAATGGATATCCACCACAAGACATCAAGGGCTAGTATCTGGTGTCATCCATTACATGCACAACACCTTCATGGGATAATTTTAAACACTCGTGAATAACAAAGGCGATTCCATTCATGGAAGCTAGCCAAGGTATGCCTAGCTTCAACTTGAATAGATCGGACTTTAGGATAACATCGAAAATTGTGTCAACAACCCTAGGTCCAACCAGGATGGACAAAGTTATCAAGCCGTAAGGTTTAAGACACATACCATCATGCGTACGAATGGTAGATCTTGTTTCTTCATATTCCTCCTTTTGTAATGAATTTAATACTAATGTTTCCTTTGTGATAACATTCACATGGCTCGCGAGGTCTTCAAGGACTCTTGTCACGATGTTACCATTGATGCAAGCGAGGATGTAAAGAGGTGAGGGTTTCTGTTAAAGGGAAAATCTCGTGGTGTGAATGTTATGTCTAGCGAACTAGGTGCAGGTAGAGCAATAGAAGTCACCATGACCATGTTAACATAGGCCTCGGGTTGAGTAACAAAATTAGTGGAATCGATAATCATGTTAGCAAAGTGCGATGGAAACAGGTCTATGTATATCTGCAATTCACTATTAACTTTTGCCACTTATTTGTTAGCATTTTGTTTACTCCCATCGAGATAAATGGTACCGTCCTCGATGCAATCTTGTATCTCATGACGTAGTTGCATACAGAGTTCGGTATCATTTCCTTTAACTCAATGGTACTGACAATAAGTGCTTCCATCATACCAATTAGGGTAAGGCTCCCTAACAAGCTTAGGATTCAGCAAGGTTATGATCTTATCCTTCAACAGCTTATGCAAAATAGAAGAATAATATTTTGATAACTTTGTGAATTTTTGGTTATGTCTGAGACCGTCGTTATCAACAACAACTACATTCGTAACGATCTTACCTTTCCTAGAGATTGATACGATGGACTTTCCCTCAATACAGGAGCGTGAGGAGGATCCCCCAAACTGAACAACCGTTTGTTGGTACTCATGTAAGGCTACACACAAGTGCGCAAAAGAAGGGTATTTCATAAGGGAAAACTTATCTTTCCAAGGCCTTTATAAGTTCCCTATGAATACCTTCTATACATCAGAATCAGATAGTGGATACAAGATTTGTGAAAAGAGCACTTGATACAGTGCTATGAAATCAATGATCTTTTCGCGTATCTCCCCGCTTACATCGTGACGATCCCGTCAGCTTGGTCTCTGTGTCGTTTGAAATTTATTCAAGTAATTGATTTATAAGTTGGTCCGAGAAAATAGAGTTGTCAGGCAAGGAACAATACCATTCGAGTGTTATGTCCTTGAGAAATCAGGGAAACAATTTAGCCATCAATGCGTCATGATGGAAGAAGTTTGTGCACAGGGCGTTGAAGGTAGACACGTGTCTATGGATCTCCTTTACCACCATAATTTTCAAATTTAGGGATCTCCATTCGTTAAGGGAAGGGAGTGTTTAAAATCACAACCAACAATGGGTTGTGCCAGAAGAAGGGTTGGAAGATAGGCTAGGTCAAGGCTTGGGAAAGACTCACCAACTGGCTCTACATCTTACCCATATTCTGAAGAAGAGTGTTTAGAATAGGGTCATTAGAAGATAGATGGCCAGAGGGACCTCCTGCAAAACCACTGCCAAATCCACCTCCAGAATCGCCACCGATGTGACTTCCACCAGAACCACTGCCAGAGCCACCGCCACCAGTAGGGCCTCCGTCGGAACCACCACCATGACCTCCACCAAAGCCGCCTCTGCCAGCACCGCCTCCCCTACCAAATCCACCACGATTACCAAAGCCTCCATCAGTCATCCCGCCAAAGCCTCCACCACTAGAGGTGATAGGGGGGTGAAGCTAAAGCCTAAAGGGACCTTGTTTACTTTTATAGTTTCAAGTTGTTTGGAGACAGAAGGGATATTGATAGAAGGGACCACATCGACCATGTAAACAAAAGTGGGAGGCATCGATACTCCTAACTGTCCTTCATGCTCTTCAAAAGTGTTTTCTTGTACAAAGCTAGGATTTTTCGAAGGAGCACATGCTTCGGCGAGACCAAAGAGGCTAGTCAAAAGTTCTATGCCTGCTCGATCTTTTCCCATCATATGTTTTAACTCGCTAACCTAAGCAGCCCTAGCCATCTTTGGATTCCTTTCCAAGTGATTTTCTAAGTCGCCCAACCCTTTAGCGAGGGTGAAGACATATTTTGCAGGGATTTGAACGGCCTCATGCTTGTCTATCGACGAGGGTGTAGGAGACGCAGGGGGAGTGGGAATGTGATCAATTTCGTCAACGAATCCCATCTCGTTACTAGACAATTGCTCCTGCGCAACTAGACCAATGGCAAGACCGGAGAAAAGGTCTGTAGAGAAACTAGTAGAGACCTTCGTCCTTTCCATTGGGAGATGTCATACACTTCTCCTAACGATATACCCAAAATTTGTAGACTGGGTTGTGATGCTCATAAACCTTCACAACACTCAGGAACACAACAGTCACGAAGTACATGAGAGAGGTCTCAACACCAACAAATGAACAGACGTTGGTCTACATCGGGTTCACCAAAAATGTAAGAGAGGGGGACCACCACATGCAAGGCCCCAGCTCACAGAGGGCCAAGATGCGGAAGACTGCCCTAACTTACCTCAGCTTAACAGGGTGTTAGGATATGCGGGACAAGAATGATGAGGATTATAAGGCCCTTCAATCACTCTATAGACCCAAGATACAGAGTGGAGCTAGGCGAGCCAATTTTCAGGTTCAACACTATGCCTCAAGAAGCTCTCTGCTCAAAGACAAAAGCACGGTCCTAGGACAACACAGTGTGTTGGCGTCTCTAAAGTGTGTTGGTGTCTGCACGGCCAGACAACTGAAGAGACAAGGTCAAACCTAGGAAAACAAGCTAACGGCCTAGCTAACTACCACTAAAGGGCCAAAATAACATGATTAAGTAAACAAAATACTCTCTAATGTGATAAAGTAAAAATGCAAGAGTTAGGGTGGCAAGGATGATCTCACAAAGAAACTCGTTCACCAGCTAGCTCCGTGAAAGCGTGTTCACCTACACACAAAGAGGAGGAAAATGTTGGGTGGTTGTATAGGGGTTTGCTTCAGTCAGACCCCCATTTAGGTGTTTCCACCTCCACGGACAGCCAAGAAAGCAAGTATGATAAAGAAAGTAATGTAATAAAGAACACCAAAAACACTACAAAACGATAAATGTGTTTACTCAACCAAGTAATAGAGGAGAGGAGTGGAAAGTTGACCACCTCCACCAAGAGCAATCAAGGCTGCTTGGGGGAGAAAATGAGAGGACTCAAGCCCCTACTACAATGGCATTTGGTTCCACACTTGCTCTACTTAAGTGATGGAGTGATGTATTTGTTGCAATGGAGTGCAAGAACGCTGCTTGAAAGCTTGTGGATGTAAGAAGTGAGTACAAGAGGTTGAACTGAATGCTTAGAAGAAATTGCTAGAAGATGAAATGCTTGTTGAAGGAGTGAATTTGAAGATGAGATGAAGAAAATGGCTAAATTCAAGTCGGTCAGCCGAAGAGGGCATTACAACTTGACTCCCAATGAGAAGTGTAACGCCTTTGCAAGTTCAGCCGTAGGAATCTATCAAGGACGTAAACGTGTCGCGTGGATGTCTATGCGCCACGCAGGCATCCTCTACAGAAACTCCTCCTCCGATGCTCAAAACAGGGGCCAAGTGTGATTAAAACAATGGGCTTAAGTGTAATTAAGCCTCTGAACTTGGTTTTCTAAAGTGGAGGGGGGAAAAAGGGGATTTGCCCATGGGGTGCAAATTCACTCTTATACAATATGATTGAGTCTGCGGTATAAACTACAACACTCAAAAAGTACTTGGGTCTCTGAACTTCGATCTGTGTTCCCTAGTTTTCTTGCTAACACATTTTTTGGTGTTTTTCCTTAGATATAGTAAAAATGGATCTTTATTATGTATATGGGGGATAGACACAAAAATGGTACAAAAGATGGAGGGAAAATTGTGAAGTATGCACTTTTTACTCTACAATAAGTTCTTTGTTGGTAATTCACAAGAATGAGAAACTTTATAAATCTATTGTAATCTAAGTACAGTCTATCCAAGAAAAATTATTTGATAATATTTTATTATCTATATATTTTTCCTATATGGTGTAATCTCCACAATTTGAGTGCTCCCTCATTCTAAACTAAGGTTTTAACAAAGAGTCACCAACTAAATCATTATGAGCAACCCCAAATATTTTCCATTCAATAGTGAAAGATCAAATATATCCATTTGAACTTTGAGAACTATGTTCTAAAACTTCAAAAAAATCTTTTTGGAGCCTATAGATAGATCATTGTGTTGACTAGAGCCAATAATTAAAAATGCTGAGCTCATGGAATTGAACTAATTAAGGAAACTCTAAAATTTTTTGGAAGAAAGATAAAAGCAATTGTATTCTCTAGTAGAGCGTCCAAATATTGTTAGTACTCAAAAATGTCACCTCAATTCTCTTGTAAACTTATGAAATTAATATGATGGTTTCTACTAACAATGTGGGAAGACTACAAGGAACAATGTGACTTCTCTTTGTGTTCAAAGGAATAACTATCTTATTAAAAAATAAACATAATTGAAAAAATTTATACTATCCATAGCTTTTAATTCAAACTATGGACAAATAAACATACAATGTAGTATTTTTGAGACTTTGCTCTATATATTCAATGATCCAAAATTTGGGTCTTAGCTATGATTGTAAGGTCATTTTTTCTCCATTTCAATCAAGGGAGTTGAATCAAGAGTTCTTTACTATGGGAATGTAATCTTGCGTGTTGTAATCTTTTGGATATTTCTGAGCTTACATGTTAAATGTTTATCATTTATTGGTACTGGGGAACATTCCCTGCCAACTAGAAATTCCCGGTGAGGAAAGAGATATTTTGGATCACACCAGCATTGATTAGTCTTCCCTCACACGTATGGATGTGTTAGGTTGGGCATTTAGACCCATCATTAGTTATGATAGTTATAAGGTAATGATAAAGTCTACAGCTCCCATAGGGCAGTTGATTACAAAGCTACAGTAGATATATAGAGATATATATATATATAGAAAACACAGTACACAGTTCACAACATTCCTTCCAAGCCTTAAAATATCTGTAATACAATTGTCAGATGAGTTCAACAAAAAATGTTCTATGGTCATCAACCAATTACAAATTCTCATTTATTTTATCCACTAAAATCTGGCTGGTACAATCATAATGATCTTTCACTTTTTTAAGTAAAAAGGTATTTGGTACCCGTACCTTGACACATCTGCCAAGCACTTACCTGGCTAGGCATCTGCTATCCTGTTACTACAAATTACAAACCTCATTATATTAAAAATTTGAGCTTTCTGACTTTTTCTACAGACCTGTAAATTTATCAATGCCTTTATCGTTGCAAACTCCATATAATTCTAAATCTAATTATGCTATACTTCATATTCTGTCAGCAAAATTCCAATAAAATACCCCACTGCCAAGACTGATACTATAATAATATTGATAAGAACTATAATTTCATACATAATTTTATTTGATCCCTCCAACTCAATTCTAAAATATACCACTCAACAAATAGGAACTTTGTGTGCAAACTCACAAAAATCAATAATAATATTTTTTATCAAGCATCCTCAATGGTAAGAGAAAGCTTGTAACATTCCCATATATTGGAAACTTCCCTTCAGCTGAAAATAGGCAGAGTTAACTACATACAAACTACATGTGCATGCAACCAACAGATTACTCTTGCAATGCTACATGGTTTGAATCTCTGAAGTAGCAGTCTTGTAAATAACCCAATATAAACATAATAGTACCCATTTTAAATCTACATTCTATGTCTATGCCTGTCGCTCTCCAAGATATTATCCATGCTATCAGTAATTACATGGAAATGACATGTAGCAAATGCAAAGCAGGGTCAAACCTGAATATCAGAAAGAAATTATTATAATGTACTGTTGTCAAGATTTTTTGAATAAAAACCTTGTTGACTAGACTCCAGGTAAGGAATAACAATGCATCTCTCTTATGGTTAAAATATATGGAAATAATTCCAACTAAAATACCATAATAGAAAGAAAAAGAAAAAATGCCACCATTGTGAATTCAGGGCAGCAATTTAAAGCCTACTGAATGACATGACTGAATCAAAAACATCACCGGAAAGGCCTCATTTTAATAATACTTGTGACTCAATTTAATAATATGATACGAACAAACAATGACCAGGCATCAGGCATCACTGATATATCCTATTTTCTTCATGCATTTACCAGGAATTGTAACGTATAACACTCAAACTAGCAAGAAATACCAAGACACCAAATAATAAAAATTGCAGATTAACCAATTCCAAATCATAATACAAACACCAATTCTCCTTGTGAAAATACCAGAATGTGCACAGTGCAACAATAAAAATGACCAACTTCACTATGCCAACAGCTAATAAATTTGTTTCCTCTGCAGAAGAGCCACCCAATATTTGAAAACAATTGAATGGCGGATATAGATTGATGGGCACAAATTGGTGTTATCCCTTCTATCTGCCTCCTTAATTAACCATAAAACCTCCTTCACAATCTAAGCATTTAAAGGCACATCTGGAACAGCCCATTCAAAATATGTACAAGCTGCACCTCTTTTAATGGACCAATTACCACAGCCAAAAAAGTATTTTCCATGTGTTGGCCCTGGTTTCTTAATCATGCATTTATTGCTCCTCACCCCACAGAAACAAAGTGTCCCTGTGTCCATTCCTTCATCCGTTGTTCTGAACAGTCCATTACCCAATCCATGTACAGTTGCTTCTGACACAAAGCTTCCACCTACAGAGTTCTTTGGTTGGTTTTGCATTGATAGTGTAGGCTTTGATACATTTGATGAACACCTAGAAGTAATTGACAATTTGAGTCCACGTCTCATAAGATCTACAAGAAGTCTAGCAGTGTTCCTGGCATCATCCAAGCCACAGTGAGCTCGACCTTCCCACAAAAGCCCAGCTAACTGTACAGCACCCTTAAGATTGCATCGAAGTTGATCAAATGCATTACAAAAGGGACGCTTCAAATTGATCCATCTGTCCACAAGGAAAAATTTTAAGGCAGCTTCGAATTTTATTAACTAGGATGGTTAGTGTTTAAACTTTAAATAGGTTATGTAAAGCTTCATCATAAAAAAGAAAACAACTGTTATCATGAAAGATCATTTTAAAATCAATCTGTCACGCAATCATGAAAATTATTTAACTAGGAAAAATATTTGTTAATCATACAACAATAACAAGGGCATGGATGATACCAATACAAAATCATATCAATCTATTTTGTTCCTTCATCAACATATAGCTAAATGATAATACATTGTTATTGATTTTATTGAAAAGATGTTTCTCTGGGGCGTGGACATGATAAAACCATATTCTGATAAAAAATGTCATATTTAAAGAATCAGTATTGCATTGTTTCTTTGATGGTCATGAAATTCCATGAACAAGAACCCAAATGCATTTAGTCAAGAACAAAATTAAGTAAAGAGCTAGCTACCTGTTAAAATAGCTAGGCTTCCGTATGCCCTTCAAGATGCATTCAGACTCCAACATTACCTCGCAATCCCAGTCAGACCAGGTCACAATGGCAAAGTTGGTATTTTTAACTCCTCTTTCCTCCAACCAGTTGTCATGCATTAACAAGGCTTCACTCAAAGACATTCCTCCAGAAACCTACAAATGCAGGAACATGTAAGTCATGAAATGAGATCCTAACCTTAGGTAAAAAGTAATGGGACAAGAATTAATTCATCTTCCCTTGTATCAATTGTAGCTACCACACCTATGTTTGAGTAAACACACTAAACGCTCCTATAATACACCTTCATGTTATCCAATGATGACATGACAATATATTAGCATGACATCTAACATTAGCATCTGAATGGATGAGTATTTAATGCTCGTGAAGGTTATTTGTAGATAAAGTATCAGAAGCGTATAGCCAGTGCATAATCTGTACAAAACATGACATTTACATTATCATATTCTCTGTATCTGCTTAAGTAACGTTAGGCATGTAGCAATTTCTATAATTCTGGTATAACAACCAGTAACCAATATGGCATCAAACCCATGTAACCTTTGACTTGTCATAGAGAATAAAAAGGAGATGATAATAATTTCCCTTGGATTGCACCAGATGCTAAGATAGTTAAAATGATAGTTGTTTCCCTTGGATAGCAGCAGATGCTAAAAAGAGTTGAAATGATAATCATTTCTGTTGGAAAGCAGCAGATGCTAAGATAGTTAAATGTCTGTACAATCAACATTTTAAGATATCTGCTTCCCCCTAAGATTGTGGGGAAAAGATATGCTTTGCTCATTTGAAATTGGGAAATGATCATAACAGTTTGACCACAATCACAAAAACTGAAGTGCCTCTTACAGGCTGTACAGGGAAAATTTTGAGAAAACAAAGACTAATTCATTTCAGGTTAAATGCTGATGAAACAGAATGAATGTGTATGTGCAAAAAACACAGCTGAGAAGAAGAAACTTGCTCAATTGTCTCAGTCAAGGTGGTTACACACATACTATCTTCATTGGCTCACAAATAGGCTGGGCTTGACTACACACTTGGAATGTGTAAATTCAAGAAACATGGCTTCCTAATTTGCTTAAAGTATTGAACAAATCTAGACAACAACTTTATCCATTGTTTCTCCAACTTCCCATGCCTGTAACTTTCTTAATGAGCTGCAAGAATTTGGGGTTTCTTAATAGGAACTGACAGAATGAACAACACATTCTTCTTTTTCCTCTGCCTGAATTCTTGGCAGTTCAGCTGAACCCAGTGGTGTGCATTTAAATTCAGAAGTTTCAAGAGAACTTGCTCATTTCCTCCATTCACCATAGATTCTTGTGTTTGGGCAGATTCTTCTTAATTGTCTTCTCAAAGTTGATAGCACATGAGAAGACAGCTACAAGTCTTAAGCCCCTGATTTCATTTTTTTGTAAAACATTATCAGCCATCAATTCTCATGCATGATATTGCAATGTTGGGAGAGGGTTTGGGCATATCTACTTGGTGGCGCATTGTCACAGAAAATATTTTTTCACACTAATCAACTTGCCAATAGAGGCATTATTTACTGTTATCCCAGATTTTTGTCCCCTAAATAGTATCAAATTTCCACCTGATGGATGGATACAAGATCCAGGAAACCTGAAGTGTGTTTCCCTTCACTTATGAGAGTGGCAGGTCTTTCATTAAAAGGGCCTAAAGGAGTTAAAACTTTATGGAAGAAAAGTGCTAATGGCATTTCTAAATTCTAACATAAAGGAAATGATGATACATTTTAGTCCACCCATCAACTAAAATCTCCAATGATAACTTGAAGTACCACACTGAACCCCAAAATAAATGAGTGTTACAGAGACAGTTATTATCTTATGATGACAAGCAATTCTACAATGTGCTTTACTAACTTGGATAAGAATGGAAATATATATACCTGAATAGTGTTAATGAGAGGTACTAATATAAATCAGCCTCAAATAGAAACAGAGAGATCCCTCTATCTCATTGGACTTCAAACTCATGTTTACAGCACAGAATTACTAAAATTAGTCCCTTCAAGTATGAGTCGAAGAAGCCATCTCATGATGTTTCAAGACAGATATGACACCAAAATTATTTGAAAAAAGCATTACTAATTGTTAAGGCACTTGGCATGCATACATTCCAGAACAAATAATCATAATTTCTATTTCAAAATATAACTGAGAAATGGCATAAAGCCAAATTAAAGGCGGAATCCCATTTTCATTCATCACTATATCTTTATAGCAAACTTATGAGAGCTACCTGTCAATACTTCAGCACTAAATTATCAATTATCCTAGACCAAGGCAGCCCTTATTCTTTCTTTTATGTGACAAGTTTAAGTTCCTTTACATGTCATACAATTCTCCTTTTTTTAATTGCAGCTTGAAATATAAGATTCTGCAATTTATTCCAAGAATTCCTAATGAGTTGTACATGAATATAGCTTTTCTTCTAGATTAGCATATGTCTAATAGTCTCACAGGTGGGCATGAACACTTTATCTACAGCAACACATACCACTTTTACAATAGGTTTTGCAAAAAGTGCATTAATTCCAAACAGTTACTGAAAAATTAAACATTAAGTCAAAGAAGTGCCAATTTTTAGAATGTAGACCCATAAGTATGATGAGGCAATATTATGGCTCAAGAGATCCCCAAGTGTCTGCAGTTAAACTTTCTCAGTCCTATGGCTGGGAATTGGGATAATGGTCAGAACTTTAGATGCACTTTAGAATCAACTTGTATGAATATGCTTCTTATTAGAAAGTTATCTGAATTAGATTTGCAATGCATCTGGTAACACTGAAACTTGTCAGCGTACAATGTAGTTATGACACACAATATGATTAAAACCTTGATAAATCATTAACTTCTCATAATCTGTCCATCCCCTGATTATTTGTTTCCAACTTTCCAATGAATGGTGCTGGATGAGGTGGAAAGTTTTGGATGTACCTGCTACTGATTTGTTCGCATGTTGGTGACATTTGCAATCTCCTTGATCCTTGGACTTTAATTTTTTGGCAATTTGAACAGATTTTTTATTTGTATGAAAGTTGTACTAGTGTTCAGTTGACTTAACTATAAGACTGTGACACACTCACCAATGCAATTTCAGAACATTGATGGGTTTCCCAGACTCCTGAACCTCCTTGTGGACTTAAAAAGTTTTCATTACCAGAGGTCAGGGGTTATCTTATAATTTTACATTCAACATTGTGCTTCTACATTTTTTACAACATTTTCCTGGACTTCCATATCAATGCAACTTAGAACCACTTTGAAATTTCACAAACATCTCTCAAATTTTCACTTTGACTAATTTGACTTAACTTTACACTTTATTTAGAAATTAGGACAGATCTTTTCAAATACCAGGAGAATTGAGCTTTATTGCAATTTGGCATGATGCAACTTGACATTGCAATTTTGTTATTTTGCTTCAGCCTTCCAGTCTCTAGATTTTCAAGCAAATCCTAACCCCCAACTTCAATGTGGACTTCAAAATTTTCATTGACCAAAGCTCTAGGGCATCTTGAAATTTTCACAACACTATGACATTTTGTTTCCTCTGGACCTTCAGAATTTGTTCCTAGACATTCGAAATGAATTTGTATATGCTTATGGATTATAATATTTTTAGACAGACAACAGAATTTCTTTGCACATTTGCTCCACACTTCTGCTAGTAAGAGGTGGACATGACTTTGATCCTTTCAACTATACTTGGACATGCAGAGGCTGGGCTTCATGGGCTTCAAAACTTCATTTATACAATTTTTATATAGGAACAGAGTGCATGGCACTAGCAAACCAATCTAGGAATCAAGTGTTTACCATTTATTTCTTTGCCTTCACAGCAACATATGAGGGATACTGCAAGCTGGCACTGCTCTCCATTATGACGATCAGAATGTCATTGGTAATCATTCTCTTGCCCATCAAATTTAAACTCATTTCAAGCACCATTTATGTCTACAATTTAGTCTTACAATTCATTCTGTGGAACAAAATTAGAAACCCAAAGATGGCTATAAAATCCTTGAATAGGCTTCTCCACTTCACAAACATGACCCAATCTGAGTCATGCCAGCAACACAAAATGAAAATAAGGAACATAATGGATAGTTGTCACTGAGGTGCACCCTTCCTTAGCAATTTGAGCTTAGAGTCAGGAACAAGCATCCCCAAAAAGTAATTGATGTGGCCCTATGGTCGTTCTCAAAGGATTGTGCTAAAACATTGATATCTCACATCTCCTTCACTATTTTAAATGACACCTACCATTATTAATGAAGAAATTGAAGTTTCACAGAACACAAGTCAAATTTAGATTGTCGCCTGCTTGTCTTGCACACAATTGACCTATCTCCTACATATTGCACTGTAAGGGCTTCAAGATTGTTTGTTGAATTTGTAAAATATAAATACCTATCACTTTTCTTCAGCAGCACCCATGGCCCATAACAAATGAAAAGCTTGTATTTCCAACTCTAGGCCACACCTGCATTTACACTGTCACAACTTTTAAAAAAATTGTAGATGAATATCCCATACCTGTGATGAGATAGAGCTGCAGGTCATCAGACATATCAGATCTATTAGTAACAAAATCAGGTTCGTGTAGATGCATTACAGATTTTTTTTTTTAAACGTCTTGTAGACCAGTTACAATGCAGACGAATTGAAGACTGATCTAAGTTATTGCTGTTTGTCTGATGTTGTTGAGATATTTCAATCACTTTGACAGACTATTCTCAGAAATGAGAAACCATTTCTCCAGACACCATTATAGCTCAGGTTAACAGATTACTTGCACAAAATGCTCAGCTCCTGTGTTCTGGGCGCAGAAGCATTATCCAATTAAATCCCCCAGCTTGTTTCATACACATGATAGTGAGAAAAAACAGAGTTTCTTGTGAGATGGATTCTGTACAGCCTGATGGTCATCCCCTCTTAAAATACTCTATCATGCCCCAGTGCATGCCCTAACATTTGTATGAGAATTGATAGATTACCCTGGAACCATTGCTTTCTGAGTTTTATGGATTGATTCTCTCTTAGTGTACAAATCTGCAGTCTTTCCCAATTCATGTTGGCTTTTATGATTTATCTATAAGGTTGCCAACACAGTCGCCTCTGTATCTTTGGCACATGCGAGTTAATAGAGACAGTCTCGATCAGCACACCCAAACGAAATGTTATTTATTCTTAGTAAAAGTGAATCAAATTATGCTATCTGCTGACTACTAAACTTTGTTGCACCTATAATACAAAGCATAGAAGCATAAATCTGCGATTAAACCCGATTAATCGCGATTTTTAATAAATCTGCAAGCTGGACGATTTTTTCCCCGATTTTTTGAAAAAAACGTTGACTTAAGTCAACGATTTTTTTGCAGGTTTTAAACGCGTTTAAAACGCGTTTTAATCTGGAAACCCCCGTTTTAAACCTGCCGACGACCTAACATGAGATTCGCGCGGACATAAAAAGCCCTAAAAGTTGCTCGAAATTCGTAAGTTGCTGGAAAACGCGGACGGAACAGAAAA
Organism: Sequoia sempervirens; assembly: GCA_007258455.2. NCBI lineage: Eukaryota > Viridiplantae > Streptophyta > Pinopsida > Cupressales > Cupressaceae > Sequoia > Sequoia sempervirens. The sequence goes on from VDFB02384253.1 coordinate 17,776, forward strand.
AGCGACGGACAGAGGCCGACTGGAACAAAAAAATCGACGCCCTTTCTTCATTTCTTCTTCAAAGTTCACACGCACGGGAGGTAGGCCTGAATTTTTATGCATTTTTACGCATTTTTCATGCATTTTCAAGAATTTTTCATGCATTTTCACGAATTTTTCACGAATTTTTCACGAATTTTTCACCTAAATCTTTAGAACTTTGAATAAAATTATAAATAATTTAATTTAGTATTGTTTAGGCCTTAGGGTTTTGAGTTAGATTTTGAATAACTGTATTTTTTTAATTTACTATAATTTTTTATATACAGTTTAATTTTTTTTAGTATAATATTTAATATTGAATTTGAAAATTAAAAAAAAATACTAATAATATTATATAGTATAATACTAAAAAATATTGTATTATTTTTAAATAAGTTTATTTATTTATTTTAATTTTTTATTATTATTTACTATTTAAATTTTAAAATTTTAAATAATATTGCTTTATTTTTATTTTAAAATTATTGTATAAAATATAATTTTAAAATGCAATTATTATTTTATAATAATCATGATTGTTATATTTTATAATAATCATGATTGTTATATTATTTTAAAAATATTTACCGTATTTTCAAATTACTATATTGTTATTTTCTAGTTAATTATTTTAAAAATATCATTAATTAATTTTAATTAATTCTTACTCTGACATAGCTGGTTATTTTAAATTTTATCAAATTTCAATTTTATCTTACGAGTGAAATAAAATGCTTTTGCAGATTTCATTCTTGATCAGTGATCACAATGCCGCGTCCGAAAGACTTTGCATGGACACATTGCACACCAATTGATGGTAGTGCAAAGGTTAAATGCAATTGGTGCCAGGATGACGTCGGTGGTGGAATTTATCGGTTCAAATGGCATTTGTCAAAAGAACCAGGTAATAACACCACCATTTGCACAAAATGCCCTGCAGATGTCACATATCAGGCGAAACAAGCTCTTTATGGTATCGCTGAGAATAAGGCCAAAAAAGCAAGAACTGGAGTTGAAACAGGTTCTAATTCTGCAAGTGTAAAGAGGAATAACTTGGATGAGGAGGCTGGTGGGCATGGGAGTTGTAGGGAATCCGGATCAACACCTTCTACAGCACATGGCCCAAACACAGGTGGAGGAAACATTGATGCTTTCTTCCAACCTCGTACTACACCAGGATCACAAACTACTTTGGAGAGTACAGGATGGAGGAAGAATGTCCACGATCAAGCGAAGAAGGCCATTGCAAATTTTTGGTACTCCTCGAGCTTGCCATTCCATGCTGCCAGATCTCCATATTGGCAAGCTATGGTTGATGCTCTTGCAGCTGTAGGTCCTGGGTTTCGAGCCCCATCTTATCAGACATTGAGGACTAGTATGCTCAATGAGGCAGTAAGTGATGTCAAAGATGTTCTTAAAGAGCATCGATCAGAGTGGACTAATAGTGGGTGCACCATTATGTCAGACGGATGGACAGATAGAAGGAACCGAACCCTCATCAACTTCCTTGTCTCTTCTGATCTTGGCACTGTTTTTTTGAGATCTGTAGATGCATCAAATACAATGAAATCTGCAGCTGCATTGTTTGATATGTATGACTCGGTAGTCATGGAAGTGGGGCCAGAAAATGTGGTTCAATTTATTACAGACAATGCTGCTGCTTGTGTTGCTGCTGGGAAACTTTTGATAGAAAAATACCCCTCCATGTTTTTTACCCCATGTGCAGCACATTGCATTGATCTAACCCTAGAGGACATTGGAAAAATTGAATGGGTTAAGGAGATACTGCACAAGGCTCGCTCTGTTACCAAATATATTTATAATCACACAAGGGTTTTGAGTATGATGCGGTCTTTCACAGAGGGCAAGGACCTAGTTCGTCCAGGGGTGACAAGATTTGCAACACATTTTCTTGCACTACAGACTCTTTGTCAACAAAAAATGAATTTGAAACGAATGTTTGTTTCAAGAGAGTGGATGGAGTCTGGCTTTGGTAATCAAACAGATGGCATGGCAATTGCAGATTACATGTATTCTACTAGTTTTTGGAATGTGGCTGAACAAGTTGTATCATTTTCGGAGCCTCTAGTAAAAGTCTTGAGGCTAGTGGACGGGGATAAATCCCCCATGGGATACTTGTATGAGGCCATGGATAGGGCCAAGGAGGTGATGAGGGGTAGGCTGGAAAATGACAGGGATAGGTATATGCCATTGTGGGACATAATAGATAGGAGATGGGATGGACAGATGCACTCCCCTCTCCATGCTGCAGGATACTTTCTCAATCCATCATTGTTCTACAACTCTTCATTCAGACAAATTGATGCTGAGATCACACAAGGATTGTTAAAGTGCATGGACAAAATGTTTCCAGACCAAGAACGATTGCATGAAGCTATGTCAGAGTTGCAATTGTACAGGCAAGGAAGGGGTTTTCTCTCTTCTAGGGTTGCCGTGGAAGGCCGAAAGACCTTCCAACCAGGTAGACTATAAAATTTTGATAATCTTTTGATTTTTCATGTCACATGATCATTAAATGTATCTTAGATTTTAAGATATTCTTACATGACACTCATCTCCATATAATGTTCTTTGAACTTTCAGCTCAATGGTGGGATTTTTTTGGCAACGAATGCAAAAATCTAAGGTGGATGGCAATACGCATTTTGACCCAGCCATGCAGCTCATCCGCTTGTGAGCGTAATTGGAGTGTTTTTGAACACATACATTCCAAAAAACGCAACCGCTTAACACAAAAACGGATGAATGACTTAGTGTTTGTTCACCACAACCTCCGCCTGAAGCTAAAGAAAGCTCAAGGTGAGACTTTTAATACACTTGCAATCAATTTCAATTGTTGTCATTGTGTTTTTCACTTGTAGAGAAAAGACTAATTTCTACATGGGCAAAAACAGGTACTATTGAGGAAGATGCCCCAATTGATCTCGATGAGATTGATCCTGAGTCTGAGTGGATTGCTGCATCTGATGATGAATTTGAATATTGTATTGCGCCTGAAGATGTAGATATCTTGGAGGAGGCCAACGTGCCTGATGATCTACTTGAAGAAGCTCGGCGGGCAACCGGTCACCTAACAGCTTCAACATCGGGAGCAGGAGCTTCTGCCCTATAGCACGTCATTTGCTACAATTGAATTTTTTGGAACTTTGTACTTAGTTTATAGGTTTACTTTGTACAAAGTCACAAACTATATTGTAATAGACATTTTGACAACTGTCACAATCTGATATTTATGCAGTTGTAGTATGTTTTGTGCAATGTAATCAGACTAATCACTGATCAGCGATATGAGAGTATAAGCAAAGAAAATCTATTTTCTATAATTCATGGATTGAACTCTATATTTTATTTGCTCCAAATGTCTGTATGCTATGGAAATGCCATTAAATTTAAAAAAAAATTACTTTCTGACTGTTTTTCTTCAATTTTTTGCAGTTTTTTGTATATCCGATTTTTTCCCGATTTTTTCCCGATTTATTCCCGATTTTTTCAAAAAATCCTGAACTTTTGGTTTGCCGATTTATTCCCCAAACGATTTATGCTGCTATGATACAAAGTTCATGCTTGTAATCTTCTCACATGCTTCTTTTGTCACAGCATATAGTCATCATTGCTCCTATCACCTTTTTAATGTCTTGTAGGCATCATCTAGGTGCAGAACATAACCATAAACAATTGTCCCTTCAAACAGGTTTACATGTTCCGATGTTCTTGTTGTCTATTCTTTTGTGGATATATCTTTAATTTTTTTCAAAACTGATTTGTTTTCAGCACTGTAGAAGTACTTTCACATCTTCACCAAACACATTACATGCACCATCCAAAGTTTATTTATATCCCTTAATTATGTCAACCTGGTTCTCCAACAGCAGCCTTTCTTTCAAAATGCCCATGCCATCCATAAGTCAGTCTCACCTCGAGATACTTCCATCTGGGGTGTTTGAACATATCTCCACATGGGGTAAAAGTAAAACACACTATAAGCACGTAATTCAAATACTTTCTTTTCAAAAATTTTGCAGATACTTTGACACAAAGCAGTGTCAGCAAAACCTATACCATGTCTTTTACAAAGAAGTAAAATTCGAAGACATTCAGAAATTAAAACAACATCTATTCAACAGTTGATAGACTATAGTTAACACTACAGTTGGTACTTGATATCTGAACCACATGATAGAATCTGAATAAATATGATAGAATCTACAAAAACATGCATGCACACATCAAACAACGATATAGACTTGCATATTTTGGAACATTTTTTGATGCAATAATATTCATAACTAAGTCAAATCTGACATAATAACAGAAACAAAGCCTGCCTAAGAACTGGCTTCTCTCCCCTAAATGTATATTTGTGCAGCCTCATTTTTACATTTTAACCCTATGTAGCCGGTTCGCAGGGTTCTGGCCCGGGTCCTGGTCCGGGTTCGCCCTGGGTCCGGGTCCTGGTCCGGTCCTTCTGCTGGTTCGGCCAGGGTCCTTGCATTTGGGCCTTGGTTCGCCAGTGAAGAACCCGGGCGAACCCGAGCAGAACCCGGGCGAACCCAAGGCGAACCCAAGCAGAACCCGGGCGTCTGGGCGGCAAAAAGTGATTTTTTTTTGTTTTTTTTAATGTTTACTTCACTTTGACTTTGACCCACGCCCATGGGAACCCTAAAAGTGACCTCTAAAACATGTTAAACACCTAAACTGCCTCATTTTCATTCATTTGTTTTGCAAACAAGCATTTTCATTCCACATCATATCACAATCTGTAGCATTAATAATTCTGATCTTGCTATGCAGTTTCTAATTGTCGATTTCAACGAACTCCAACCTTCGATTACAAATTGTAGATGCATGGGGACTTACTCTTTCAGAAAGGAAACACATACCTATGTAATAAATATTTATGATGTGGGTACAGTTTAAATAATTAAAATATTGTATTCAAATCCCTTCAGAGACAGGGATAATGTTCCCCATTATAACCTCAAATTTTCAAATATATTAAAAAAAATTCCAATCCATTCAGATACGGGGATAAGGTTCTCCATTATAACATCAAAATTTTAAATAAACAAAGAAAACACAGATCTCAAATTTTAATAACCATTTAAGTATAAAATAGTCAAATCAACTAGTCTCTAAATTTTGATTGTTTATTTTTTAATTGATATTTAAGATCACATTTTATCATCCATTATAAAAAAAATAAAATCATAATCCTAGATAAGAAAACAATATGTATTGCAATACAAACTCAAATTACCAGTAAACATTACAATGCAAAGGTCCTACAATTTGATTTTTTCCAACCATTAAACTTACATAGAGAGAATTTACAATATTATCCTCAAATAACCACAGAAAACATCACTGTGCTGCATTACAAAAGAGAGTGAAATAAAATTATAAAAGCAATATACATAAGAAAGAGCAACTAAACAGCAAACCCTATAGCAGCAAAATATAAGTGTATATAGCATTCTCTGAGAAGAATGCACAACTGAATCGCAAACAAAGTTTAAGTCTTAAAACCAATAGCTCCACTTCAAGTATAGTATCAGCTAATTTCTTAATAGGAGCAATGCAAGATCTGATAATAATGGCCCTAGTTTATATCTCCAAAGACAGTGAAGATAGGGGCGGCTTGTCGGTCTTGTGGGCTCAGCCTACTTCATCTAATGTCAATGTTGACATTGATATGGATGATCTAGAGAATCCATATGATGATTAAAACTTTGAAAGTGTTGTAATATTGAACTTGAAGTTTGAACAATGAATATTTATCATGCATGTTTTAAATGACATTCAAGTTTATGGTGGTTTTGTTGTTTATATGATGTTATCAGTTATGTGATATTCTAATCCTAATTCTGAATTCATGCTTCTAGGCTGCATATATATATATATATATATATATATTTATTTATTTATTTTTTACATATTTTGTAATTTGTACTAACGAACCCAAGACGAACCGAACCCACCCCCCAAAAAATTTTGCCGAACCGGCGAACCGAACCCGCGAACCCGAACCCAAACCCGAACCGGCTACTTAGTTTTAACCCATTGAACAATTGAGACACTTCATTATATGTTTGACTTTGTAAAAGTATCAGCCCACTTATATCCTGTAGGTTAGGACAGAGATTCTACTGCTGTAGTTGTATGATAGAAATATAAATAGGGGATGCAACCATATCTACAAGGGCAAGCTAATACCAACTATAAACAAATTCTATTCCTCTGCCAATACTCTCAAAAAATAGAGTTTTCAGTTTTCCAGCTTAAACCTCTATTCAACCCCACACTCATCAAAATTCAGCATTCCATAAAAATTACCAAAGTAGTAAACAGCCTAGGTCATATTTTGCAAAATTTTAGGTTTCCTAAGTAAAACATTACTTGATTTAGTAGAAAATAAGTAAGTTGTATGCATGTATGATGCAATATGTCAAAGTCTGAAGTTTAACTTAATAAATAGAAACTACAATCATGCTACATGTCAAACAAAAATCTCTATGTAGTCAGAGAATTCCTGCAAAACAGACCAATGAGAAAAATAATAGAAACTATTAATAAGTAATATATAAATTTTCCAAGTATTTTAATCTAAAGTATAGTGATTAACTAGAGGAACAAATAAGCCAAGAACCACATTGATCTCCACAAAATCAGTTAAGGCAACTGACATAATCAAAAGAAGCTCTCCACAATGACTCATTTACGACAAATTTAAGAAAATATTATAAAGTTAAAACTCATAAAAACTTAATAATGACTATAGAAAAGGAAACGACTCTCTAAAGCTCAATGGAAATTCGATCTTTAATCCTTGATGCTTTAAAAAGTCTTCACAACATTTTAGTCTTTGATCTACTAGCAATATAGATCCTACCACAGTAAAGGGATCCCAAGGAGGCTGTAGATCAAAAGCAAAATTGTATCTTGCAAATGCAATCACAAAGGCATGGTTAAGGTATGTTGCGGAAACTTAACATCTAATAATAGGTTCTGCAATCCAATCATTTAATAGATGAACACTTTCAGACAGAAGATGGTGAAGTATGCAACAGACCTGAAGTTATCTCAGTTTACCTCTGGAGACCAACAAGAATAGCACAAAACAGGAGAGATCTTGAAAATGTCTGAAACTATTTTAGTTCCTTTAAATAGCAAAAGAGAGCTTCAGTGTTATGAGTGAGCCACATTACAAGAACCAAAATTATCCCTAGTTTTGTACCCACACTATGTCCTCAGTTCACAAAACTGTATCTGTCAAAATATAATTCAACATGGAAAGATACAAAATAATATAAATAGAATTTAAAAGGGCACCACGAAGAGTCAGCCTCTTTGACAGAACAATTGAGTAATAAGCATAAAAAATAATTATGCTGATTCTCACTCTTGTGTACAAGCATGCCTCAGAGAGGAAACAATTCAATCAAAACAATCAAGGAAATAAGAGACTGTGGAATATAAAAAGAAAAGGGGAACTTTAAAAAGATTGCAATACTCAGTAAAGATAGAAAGTAAATGAACACTACAAAGAGACCTAACTGAACCATGCCTACCTGACTTTGCTGAATGCCAGTAAGCTCCTTGCAGAAATCAGTAAGCACTGGATGATAAACAGGTCTTATATAAGCTTGGAAATGCCCTTCCAATCTCCCTGTCACACCATTGACTAGAACTGAAGGAAATTCAATAATCTCCTGGGGTGATAAACGTGTACCCGCATCACACGTTGCCTCAAAATCAATCACAACAAAGTATTGAAAATCTTGGGTCTGCATTTCCTGGGAAATCCCTTGGAGATGCATTTTATAAGGTACATTTTCAAGTATGCTTTCTGGTGGCAACATATAGTCCCAATTACTTTGAAGAACTGGACCCTGCTTCAAGACATGGCCTTGGTGTGTTTGAAAAACATCTTGATAATACACACAGAACTCTGGTTGAATCCTTGCTGCCATAAAATTTTCATTGAAAGTAACATACATATGAGGGTTAGGTATACTTTCCGACTCATGCATGCCATATGAAAAATAGTCTCTCTCACTGTTTAATGTTATGCAAACTCCAGCAGGACTGCCATTGCATTGTATGTTATAACCAAGGTTCCTATGATGTAACTGCATTAAAGCAGCTTCATTGTTCCTCCCATCCTCTGCAGTGTCATGAAGAAAATAGAACATGCATTATTAAAATAAAAAATAACAAAACTTTTGAACTCTTGATTTTCTTTGACTTCCATGTGTAAGCAAAAAAATAAATGAATTAAGTTTTCAGCACTAAAGTCCCCCTGAAATTTCTAAATAGTTATTGATAGTACAAAAACAGATGCAAAGTCCTGATATCTACGAAGCAAAACCGTTACTGATAGCTGCAAATGACACAAATATGCTAAGAATGAAACGGTTTTTTATCACTATAAATGAAAAATTCCAAGCATCCAAACTGATAAAGAGTGGAGACAAAAACAAGAAAATGAAAATTTTCTAGGTGACCTGGTTTCTTGAACATTATTTAATTTTTTTATCTTTTGCAAATAAAATATTGTTCTGGACCTCCAAGGTCCAAACTTAATGTTGTGCCTCTCTATAAGATGAACCATAGCAGCATAAATCTTTTGGGGAAAAAATCAGCAAACCAAAAGTATAAGATTTTTTGAAAAATTCAGGAAAATATCGGATTTAAAAAAAAACATAAAAAATTGTAGAACAAGAGATTAAAAAACTATTTTTAAAAAAATTGAAAGGCATTTCCATAGCATAGAGATATGGAGAGCAAATAAAATAAAGAGTTTAACTAATGAATTGTAGAAAATAGATTATTGTAGTTTATATTGCATTGTTGTTGCACATCTTTCAAACTCAAAGCATTACTTCACATTGCATAACTAATAACTAGATGCTAGCAGATGACAAAATTTCAATTACAATATAGTTTTTTACAAAGTCAACCTAAGTAGCTATACAATTGCTTCACATTGCATAACTAATAACTAGGAGCAGCTGCCAATTGCATTTGCTTGTTATGGCATTCCATGAAACCACATTTCTTTGAGGCATTTTATCAAACAGTTCACTGCTTTGTCTATGCTACCACATTTTTCATACATGTCTACCAAAGAATTTTATCAAACAGTTCATTACCTTGCTGCTATGGCTAAAAGCCTAAAACAGGTGCTTTCGAACAAGCTATGGATGCTTGGAAAAAATCTATCAAAGCATAATAGTAAGCAATATCATAGACAAGGCAGTGAACTGTTTGAAAAAAATGCCGCAAAGAAATGTGGTCTCATGGTGATGGAATGCCATAGAAATGTGGTCTCATGGGTGGCATTCCATCACCATGAGACCACATTTCTTTGAGGCATTTTTTCAAACAATTCACTGCCTTGTCTATGCTACCACATTTATCAAACAGTTCACTGCCTTGCTGCTATTGCTAAAAGCCTAAAACAAGTGCTTTCGAACATGCTATGGATGCTTGGCAAAAATCTATCAAAGCATAATAGTAAGCATAGACAAGGCAGTGAACTATTTGATAAAATGCCTCAAAAAAATGTGGTCTCATGGAATGCCATGACAAGCAAATGTATGGACAAGGCAGTGAACTGTTTGAATTGTTTGGTAACCATAGACACGTATGAAATGTGTGGTAGCATAGACAAGGTAGTGAACTGTTTCACAAAATGCCTCAATTTCAAAGACATGCCCTGTTTGCTAAAATAGACAAGAAAATGCATAGACAAGGCAATGAACTGTTTAGAAATGTGGTATGTTTGATAAAATAGACAAGATAATGCATAGACAAGGCAATGAAATGCCTACCTGTAAGCTTGTAGCAGAAATCGCAGCCTGCAGGTACTTGAAATCGCAAGCAGCAGAAATAAGTGGACCAAAAATTGCCTCCAAAACATGCCTGAAGTTGATGCAGGGCAGACTAAATCGGGCTTTGACGCAAAAAAAGGGTTTTTTTCGCACAAAAATTGGCACGATTTTATCTGCATTTTTTTGCAGGTTTTAAACATGCTTTTTTGGCGATTTTGCAGTTTGAAACGGCAAAAATTGTTGACTAGAAGGTCAATAATTTTTTCAAAAAATCGAGGGAAAAATCGTCCAGCCTACCGATTTTTTAAAAATCACGATTAATTGGGATTTTTTGCAGATTTATGCTTCTATGAGATGAACTAACTCGCTTCTAGAAGAAATGACCACAATCCAAGTGATTCTATGTGATGGCACCACTTATCTAGTGACTGGAGTTGGCACCATTCCTATTTAGCTGTATTTGAAAATAATTACTGTGTTAAGGATCGAGACCCAAAACAATCTCACAAAAATAATTAATAACTCTATCTCATAAACATGGAATAAAAACTGAAACAACTTCATTAGATAAATAAATGTCATATCACATCCTCATATGTGTAGTGCATAATCCAAGTAAAAAAGCACATAATATATAATATACAAAAGTACAATTCAAGCTCTCATGCCATGTAATCAACTAAATAGACAATTTGGAAGTACAAGTACAAATAATGATATAAGAATGATATCTGAACATAATCAATATAGTCTCCGACCACCAACGACCCTGACAATCATATGCAAGTCTGAGAGACGGGAACATGGCTCAAACACTTTTCCACCCAACCACAAAGCTTACACTTCCCCAGAATTCTTCCTAATCGAAGAACACTCGGACCCTACACGAAATACTTAATAACCTGGAAATAATAAGCAAAGGGAATTCTAGTGCAACCTAATATATCTACATGCATTTCTAACATGAACATGCAATGCCCTACTATCAAGATATGGTAGAGAAACATATCGATATAATTTTCTATGTAGCATTCATCTATTTCAATGAAAACATGGTTTTTCCCAAAGCACTAGAATAAACTAGAAGATCCTAAAAAGAGGACCAACCTTCTTTGTTGGTCCATATTCAACACCCTATCCCAAAAGGTAAACCCAATTCACATATAGAATAACATGCATATCCAAAGATCATACAAAGTAAATAAATACTCTTTTTCCTTTCATGCAAGTGATTATATGTACATCTTTCATTATTTCATCTTTTCATGCATTAATGATAGTAAAATATATAATTGGCATGCAATTCACTTTTTGCATGCAACTAGTTATAAACCTGCAAATTGATCTTTAATGATATATCTCAACTTCATACAATAATTAAAGTACATGCATTATTATTCTCAATGTCATGCAATATTTAATGTAAGTGTAATACTATTTTCATTTTCATGCAATAATGACTAATTTTAATGTCTTGCAAGTTTAATCCATAAGAAATCAGTTTGTAACATGTGGTGCATGTTAAATTTTAGGATCAGATTTAATAGAAAGCAGAAAATGCAACACAAACACATAAAGAAATGAACAATATAACACAACATATATCCTGGGAAAACCCTCCTTCTCGAGGGAGAAAAACCCAGCCACAAATAAGTCTCTTATATATTGAATGAAATCAGCTTACAAGTCTCAGCACCTCTCCTAGATGCCAATATACAGAAAACCTCTGATTTCTCCTTGATATCAATCTGCTTTTCAAAGGACAATAACCTGCTGTGAATAATCGAACATCTTCTTGAAGATGTGACTTGTTTTTATAGACAAAAATAAGTCACCAAACAAGCCAACATCTACTCCTAAATATAGGCAAATGATAGTTACACATGCACACACAAGAGGACACACTAGGTGGCATTTCATTTGCTTATTTAAGGAGTTACAAATATAGTTCATACGTCTATTTAAAGGAGACAAAGATTCTCTTGCATGTCAGTACGCAAATTCTCTTGCATGTTAGTTACACAGATTCTCTTGCATGTCAGTTACACAGATTCTCTTGCATGTTGACCATTCTGAATAAGACAATTTATGAGGTCGCCCAGCTGACACAACAATTTATTTAAGGAAGATACTTCTGCTACTAGAAGATACCTCCTGCCGCTACCAAAACATTAACACTCCCTCTTAGCTAGGGAGGTATCCTTTCAGATATCCATGTCATCAAGGCATATGTGCACAAGTGCCCATCATGGAATCACTCAACGTGATGTCGTCATCTCATCATGACATCCACCATGGCTACTTCCAGAGAATGGAACAAGGGCTTTCACCTTAAATTTCTCTCACAGAGAAAGATGCACTAACAAGGTCTTACACCTCAAATTTCTCTCGCAGAGAAAGATGCACTAACAAGGGCTTACACCTCAAATTTCTCTCACAGAGAAAGATGCCTTAACAAGGGCTTACACGTAAAATTTCTCTCGCAAAGAAAGATGCGTTAACAAGGGCTTACACCTCAAATTTCTCTCACAGAGAAAAATGCGTTAACAAGGGCTTACACCTCAAATTTCTCTTATAGAGAAAGATGCGTTAGCAAGGGCTTGCACCTCTCTCACAGAGAGAAATGCATTAACACAGATCTTCATAATGATGTGACTCCCTTTGAAGCTTCAAGTTCTAGCATCAACCTTCAGACCTCCTCATCCAAGGTTGCCTCTGAAGAATTGTCAGACTCCCTCTGAATGTAAATTCCTCCTCTTCGAAAAAACTGATCTCAAAGATAACCTAAATAGGTTCCTCCTCTTCAAGATATGTCTTCAGCCACCAACTCAATCCCATGGTTGCAAGCTATGACTCCATGCTTGATCATTTCTCCAGTTGGCATGAGTTCCTTACAGGATGCCTCAAGCTCTTCTTCTCTAGGCAATCTCTCATCACCCTCTTGCTCCTCGATCAATCCTAGAAGCATTTAGAGAGAGATTACTAATAGTTTAAACTATCCAAAAGAAATATCAAAGCTAGAAGCATACAAGATTCACTATCCATTGATGTAGCATGGATTAATAACTACATAAATAATTCATTCAAGGAACAAGTATAAGATACTTATCTCTTTATGTTGGTACACCAATGAGCTAGACCTGTAGCTATGTCTCATCTTTGCCACCTCCACTCAATCTCACCCTCATGGAAAGTGGGAATATGAAAAACCGTTTATCAAAGATTGAAGACTCTATTTAAATCTTGAGATCACATTATGAGTCAACGCACCCAAACTCATGCGATGAAAGAGTTTAAGTAATTAAAAGAGTAAAAAATCATCACGACTTCCTTCCATAAACGTGGCCTTTCACTTCCCAAGCTTGTAAACAGAGATTGCAGCTCCAAGAAACTCCTTATACACAGCACACTTAATCAGAGTTCTGAATAAATTTTAGTCTTCTACAGAAAAAGATACAGCAGCCGATTAAGCTAGCCTTAAAGAGGCACTCCTCGAGACTTCTTCAGAAAAGACATACACCCATGAATTCCAAAGGGCTTCACACATCATGGATGGCAACAAAATAGATTATATATAACACCCTCATTAGCTTAGAGAATTTCTGTACACCTAGAATTCAAAACAAGCAATAGAATAGTATCTAGAAAGGGCTTCACATCAAGTGAAACTAGCCCAAAAGTTACTCACACTTTCATACTACCCATGCCTAAAGAGGTGTCAATAAATATATAACATTCTCATATTAATTTTAACAAAACATGACTCCCACACATTAAGACCCCTTTGAACAGCAACAGGACATTTACCCGCATTGCAGAAGATAAGTCAACACAAATAGCATTGACTCCATCACTTTCTTTCCATGGCACTTGCACACACAGACTCAAACAGCTTTTCCCATGCCTTCTAATCATGTCTAAGATTTACAAACTCAAAAAGCCTTCAAAACTCCACTGAGCCACAAGAGACTGTGTTCCTGTTAGACCAAATCTGATCGGATCTTTTCGTAGACCCACTCTGATACCATGTTAAATTTTAGGATCAGATTTAATAGAAAGCAGAAAATGTAACACAAACACATGAAGAAATGAACAATATAACACAGCATATATCCTGGGAAAACCCTCCTTCTCGAGGGAGAAAAACCCAGCCACAAATATGTCTCTTCTATATTGAATGATATCAGCTTACAAGTCTCAGCACCTCTCCTAGATGCCAATATACAGAAAACCTCTGATTTCTCCTTGATATCAATTTGCTCTTCAAAGGACAATAACCTGCTGTGAATAATCGAACATCTTCTTGAAGATGTGACTTGTTTTTATAGACAAAAATAAGTCACCAAACAAGCCAACATCTCCTCCTAAATATAGGCAAATGACAGTTACATATGCACACACAAGAGGACACACTAGGTGGCATTTCATTTGCTTATTTAAGGAGTTACAAATACAGTTCATGCGTCTATTTAAAGGAGACAGAGATTCTCTTGACTGTCAGTACGCAGATTCTCTTGCATGTTAGTTACACAGATTCTCTTGCATGTTGACCATTTTGAATAAGACAATTTATGAGGTTGCCCAGCTGACACAACAATTTATTTAAGGAAGATACTTCTGCTGCTAGAAGATACCTCCTGCCACTACCAAAACATTAACAATGCATACTTGCACTATTATATATATATATATATATGGTTATGTATATATATGTACATATATATAACTATAATTATTCAAGTTTATATGCAGATTTGAAATTAAAGAGTCCAATCCATGAAATGACAGTTTCATTTATGCAGCTTTACAATTTTGTTGTGCAATTATCACATCAGATATGAAATGTTTACCAGTGCGCTACTGTCCAAATACATTATGATCATATACTACTGTTGATATATGCAGAGTTGATGGATTAACACGGTTGTTTATAACAGCAGCAAGAAATTGAATAAGGTTATAGTCATGTTCAAATCACTAGTTCGGGTATATTGTTCATGCCATATACATTTACATACATATATATCAGAATCAGTCTGTTATCTGCATTATACATATATTCATTGCACAGGTATTTATAACACAACTACGAATACATCTAATACAAGGTCAATGCTCTGGTTCAAGCGTATGTAACATGCTTGCGAAATTTGATAGGTCGCCTATCATAGAGGTGCTAGACCAAAAATAGCTCATGGTAAGAACAAAGGAAATGGTCTCACTTAAACCTTACAAGCAAATTCACGGCCTTACTACAGGTCTCTAATTTTTAATGTCGTTGGTCACAAGCCATGGCACAGTATAAAAGAAAGTAAGTAATTTTCAACAGCATGAATGCCTAACCATAATACTCAAATGAAAGTATAATAGCTGACCCATAAACATAAACTAGCATACATGCACACAAAATGAGTAGATCAAGCATGAGAATTCTTTGACAAAAAGGTTTAAGGAAATATTGCCCCCTAGAATACAAACTGTGAATTCATTGACAAGGTATGAACCTAAGTCACAAGGTTCAGAGAACTTTATGCATGGAGTTCGAATTTTATCGAATATGAAATATTAATTTGAAATTCATTGAATTTGCCGAATTTCTTCGTATGGAAAAAGCGTTGTGTTTTTCATTAAAATATATTATTGAAAGCTGTTTTTTAGGATTTTTTAAAGCGACTTCTAGGCTTTACGATTTTTTTTTATTTTATAAAATGGCACTATATTAATCTATTTATCAATGTTAAACTATTTTGACAATTTTGTGGATATATTACTTATATTTTTTATTTTATTTTTAAATTACATAAGGCGAATTTAATGCCAATTTTTTTTTTTGAATTTTTTCCTTGCCGAACTTCATCCGAATTTCAATGTTCCCAAACTCTAACTCAAATTCAAACCTTGTGACTTAGGTATGAACTGACATCCACTTTGTTTTAAGGTTGGCACTATACATACCTAGTGTTTTTCGAAATCAAAAATAATGATTGGACTTTCCTTTGTATCAACCTCCTTGCCTTGAATCGCCTCCTTCCCAGCCGCTGCTAATGTTGTTAAATTCCTTGGTCGCTGCTAATTTTTGACACCATGTCTTGTTCTTTCTAATTTCCTTTATTTATGGTTTTAGTTTTAGTTTTTCTCATGCCATGGAAAAATTTGACTCCTATCCTTTATTTAGAACTGGACTTTGAATGTACGCTTTTTCATGCAATTTTTAATTTGAATTTTTTGAACTTATATAATTTACATTTAATTTTTATTTGAAACTTATTTAATAAATTTTATTTTCTTCTTTTAATAATAATCATGCAATTTAATTTCAAACTATTTATATATTTTATTAATAAGCTTTTTATATATTTATTTATTTATATAAATAAACAATAATATTATATTATTATTAATATATATAAATATAAATTGTGTATTGATTATAATAAATAAAATCTTTTACTTTTCTGAAAAATTAGTTTTATTTTCAAACATAATAACCATAGACATAGTCATTAATTAAAGCATAATGCACAAATAACGTATTTAGATAACACATTTATCCGTAATCAAACAATCATAAGATAATCAACCAATTGTCTCAACCAATTCCTTGCTACCTCCTTCAGTCTCTCCTTGATCAATCTCATTTGATCATCCACCTCGCTAAGCATATCTAATCCAATCACAATTTTGTCTTCCACCTTATCCCAACTGTTAGGTGTGCGGCAATTTCATCCATAAAGAGCTTCAAATGGTGCTATTCCTAAAGATGCATGGTAGGTGTTGTTATATGCAAACTCCACCAATGGAAGATACTCTTCCCATTTGTACTATTGATCCATACAATACATCCTAATGAGGTCTTCAACCACTTGGTTCACTCTCTCTCTTTGTCCATCTGTTTGAGGGTGGTATGCTAAACTGAAATCGAACTTTGTCCCCAATGTTGCATTCAATGTTGTCCAAAATCTAGATGTCATGTGAGTATCCCAATCTGATATGATTGTCTCGGGAACTACATGTAAGTGAAAGATCTCTTGGACAAACCTCTTACCCAAAGTCAAAGAACCATCCTTAAGATTCCCTCCAATGAAGTGCGCTACCTTGGTCAAAACTTATCCACAACAACCGAGATAATATCATACTTGTCCTTGGACATAGGCAACACTTGAATGAAGTCCATGCTAATCACTTGCCACTTATACTTGGGTATGTCATGTGGGTACAAAAGCCTTGCTAGATGCACATGCTCAACCTTGGCTCACTGGCACTCCAAGCATCGAGCCACAAATTTCATTACATCCTTCTTGAATCTTGGCCATAAATATAGAGATATCAATTATGCTACCATCTTGGTTACTCTAGGTGCCACAAATAAGGTGTTTTGTGGTTTTCTTTTAGGATCAATTTCCTCAAATCCCCTGAATTCGAAATGTACATTCTTCCTTGGTATCTCAAAATTCCATATGATTCAAACACATAACCATCGAAATGATGGTCTGTGGGGTTCTTCTCTAAGGCTTGCTTCACTCTAGAGTAGTGCTCATCTCTTTGTAGATTATGAATCACTTGTTTCAAAGTGTACGTTGATGTAATTATGGTTGCTATATGCCTTCTTCTACTAAGTGCATCAACCACTCTATTTTCCTTCCCCTTGATATACTCAATGCCAAAGTCATACTCACTGAGGAACTCCAACCATCTCCTTTGTCGAGCGTTGAGATTGGGTTGTGTAAAAATATACTTGAGTCCTAGGTGATCTGTCTTCAACTAAAATGACTTCCCCAAAAGGTAATGTCTCCACATCTGTAAGGCATGAACTATGGTTAGCAACTCTAAATCATGTGGTGCATAATTCAGCTCATACTGCTTTAACTTCCTTGATTCATAAGCCACTTGCTCATTTTGCATTAGCACTCCTCCTACACCTTCTCCTGATGCATTGGTTATCACTATAAATTGCCCATTTAGATCAGGCATAGTCAAAATTGGAGTTGTAGTGAGTTTTTCCTTCAAAAGTTGAAAAGCTTGCTCACACTTGCCAGTCCACTCAAATCTTTTCCCTTTCTTTTGGAGTGAAGTGATCGGTGCTGCAATTCTGGAAAACCCTTCTACAAACTTCTTGTAGTATCCTATGATTCCTATGAAGCTTTGGCCTTCAGTTACATTATGCGGTGTAGGCCATTCTACAATTGCCTTGATTTTCTTTGGATCTACTACTATCCCTTCTGCTGAAATGACATGGCCTAGATAATGTACCTTGTCCTAATAGAAGGTACACTTGGATAGCTTGCCAAAAAAATTCACTCAAGTGTTGTAACACTATCCTCAAATGCTTTTCATGCTCCTCAATATTCTTGGAATAAGTCAACATATCATCTAGGAATATCAACACAAAGTCATCTAAGCAATCTCTAAATCCACTATTCATTAAGTTCATGAAAATTGTGGGAGCATCGGTCAACCCGAATGGTACTACTATGAATTTGTACTAACCATAATGAGTCCTAAAAGTTGTCTTAGAAACATCCTCTTTAATCTTCAATTGATGGTACCCGGATCTTAAATCTATCTTGGAGAATATTGTAGCCCCTTTCATCTGATCAAAGAGTTCGTCAATTCTCAAAAAGGGGGGTACTTGTTCTTGATAGTTTCCTTTTTCAACATCCTATAATCAATACACAAGCACAAGGTTCCATCATTCTTCTTCACAAAAATGATTGGTGCACCCCAAGATGACACACTAGATCTGATAAACCCTTGGTTCAACAACTGTTGCAGTTGGGTCTTCAATTCTTATAGCTTCGTAGTGGTCATCCTATAGGGAGCCTTGGATTGAGGTTCAATTCCAGGTAGGAACTCAATAGAAAAGTCAAATTCCCTTTTTGATGGCAATTCTATTAATTCCTCTAGAAACACATCCTAAAATTCTCAAGGACAAGGTAGTCATCAAGTACTAGCTTCATAATATCAAGATCACTAATGTGAATGACATACATGGAACATCACTTCTTTTGGGCCTTCTTTAGTTGCATAGCTAAAATTTGCCTAAGCTTTTAAGATTTCTAAAAGCCATGAATCCCAACATGATTCCCAAAGTCGTCTAACAACTTACAACCTTATCTTCACAATTGACTATAGACTTGTGTTATGTCAACCAATTGATTCCCAAAATCACATCATATGTTCCTAAGGGATCTACATAAAGGTTGACTTGAGTATGAAAACTAGGAAGTTCTAAATCATTGCAAGAAAGATAAGAATCTACCCTCTTTTCTACCCAATTCCCATATTGAACCGTCCATGAATTAGCCTTGTGTCTTGGTCTAACTGGTAACTTGGAAATTATTTTAGGATCTACAAAGCATTCAATTGCTCCAATATCAACTAATATAGAAACAAGTTGTCCATAGAGCTTACCAGAAAACTGGATGGGTGATACTTGGGAATTTGTTTGCATGTTATCCACAGTTGCACGGATTTGGTGTTGAGGTGCCCCTTGTTGATTCTTTCCCTTTTGTCCCATTGACCGCTGAGAGCAAACATTGGCATAATGCTCTCCCCCACACACAAAGCATTCGCTACAAGGTGCTCTTGGTCCTTCAATCCTATCCTTCATGTTATTGTTGTTGTAGTAATTACCCCTCTTATTGTTTCCATTAAAACTCCCTTCAGCTTTGTCTTGGGAATTGTTGCCATGCTTCAAGTTTTAGATCTAACAATTGTTGCCTCACTATTGGTTATTGTTTTGAAATTTCTTATTCCCAAATCCAAACCTAGCATCTCTGTTCTTATGATAGTTGGCCACCTACTGAAGTTTCTACTCTTCTTTGGTAGCCTTCTCAAAAACTTCATCCATAGTCAAAGGGTTGTGAATGTCTACATCTGCTCCAATCTAAGGCTTCAATCCCAAAATGAACTTTCGAATGCAGAAAAGTTCACCCAACTGATACTATGGTAGATACTTAAGCAAATGGATGAACTTCTCCCAATACTGAGTCACAGTTAGGCCACCTTGAGTCAAGTTTTGGAATTCAGTCATCTTCTTGTCAAAGAAGAGTTGAGGTAACCACCTCTTCTTGAAAAGTGCAAGAAAAGTTTCCCAGGTGGTCTCTCCGGGCAACAACTTCTTCTCAGTTTTCTCATTGTCCCACCAGGTAGCTACTTCACCAATAAGTTGATATGCAGCCCACATAGCCTTGGTCTCATTGAATAGATTCTGGAGCTCAAAGTATTTCTCCATCTCAATGATCCAGGCTTCTGCTCTATCTCCAATGGTTTTTCCATCAAATTTGGGCGGAGCAACCTTCTTGAGGTCCTTACCCAATTCTTCTGCAATCCTTCCATGGTTATTTCCCTAGTCTTCATTCCCTCGGTCTTGTTTCTCTCAATTTTCTCTAACCTACTGCTCTAAGTTATCCATCATGTTCCTTGTTTCAGTCAGAAGATTAAGGATTTGATCCAACCTATCATTTTGCTCATTACTCGACCCACCGTGATCATTGTTCCTAGTTTGCACCATGATTACTAATCAAAAAATCTTGCAAACACAAAGTTGCAACTTAGTGTCATAGACAAAAGGCCCTAGTGTTAAACCTAGAGCTCTGATACCAAATCTAAGTATCAAGACCCAAAACAATCTCACAAAAATAATTAATAACTCAATATCTCATAAACATGGAATAAAAATGAAACAACTTCATTAGATAAATAATTGTCATATCACATCCTCATATGTGTAGTGCATAGTCTAAGTAAAAGCACATAATATATGATATACAAGAGTAAAATTCAGGCTCTCATGCCATATAGTCAACTGAATAAACAATTTGGAAGTACAAATACAATTAATGATATAAGAATGATATCTGAACATAATCAATATAGTCTTTGACCGCCACCGACCCTAACAGTCATCCGCAAGTCTGAGAGATGAGAACATGGCTTAGGTCTTCCCAACCACGAAGCTTATGCTTCCCGGAATTCTTCCTACTCGAAGAATACCCAACCCCCCACAAAATACCTAGCAACCTAGAAACAATAAGCAGGAGGGAATCCTGGTGCAACCTAATATATCAACATGCATTTCTAACATGAACATGCAATGTCCTACTATCAAGATATGGCACAAAAACATATCAATATAATTTGTGAGGTAACATTCATCTTTTTCAATGAAAACATGGCTTTGCCCAAAGCACTAGAATAAACCGAAAGATCCCGAAGAGAGGATCGACCTTGTCTATTGGTCCATATTCAGCACCCTATCCCGAAAGGTAAACCCAAATCACATATAGAATAACATGCATATCCAAAGACCATAAAAATAAATAAATACTCTTTTCTTTCATGCAAATGATTATATGAACATCTTCCATTATTTCATCTTTCCATGCATTAATGACGGTAAAATGCAATTCACCTTTTACATGCAACTAGTTATAAACATGCAAATTGATCTTTAATGATATATCTCAACTTCATGCAATAATTAAAGTACATGCATTACTATTCTCAATGTCATGCAATATTTAATGTAAGTGTAATACTGTTTTCATTTTCATGCAATAATGACTAATTTTAATGTTTTGGAAGTTTAATCCATAAGAAATCAGTTTGTAACATGTGGTGCATACTATATATATATATATACAAAATCGGTCTGTTATCTGCAATACACATATATTCATTGCACATGTATTTATAACACATTTGCAGATACATCTAATACAAGGTCAATGCTTTGGTTCAAGCGCCTGTGACATGCTTGTGAAATTCGATAGGTTGCCTATCATACAGGTGCTAGACCAAAAATAGCTCATGGTAAGAACAAAGGAAATGGTCATGCTTAAACCTTATAAGCAAATTCACAACCTTACTACAAGTCTCTAATTTTTAACGCAATTGGTCACAAGCCATGGTGCAGTATAAAAGAAAGTAGGTAATTTTCATTGGCAGAAACGCTTAACCATAATACTCAAATGAAATTATAATCGCTGAACCATAAACATAAACTAGCATACATGCACGCAAAATGAGAGAGCATAGAGCAGGCATGCGAATTCTTTGGCAAAAAGGCTGAAGGAAATGTTGCCCCCTGGAATACAAACTGTGAATTCATTGACAAGGTATGAATTGACATCCACTTTATTCTATCATATTGATTTATCTGTATCAAGGAAGGCTAGCACTATACATACCTGGTGTCCTTCGCAATCAAAAATAATGATTGGACTTTCCTTTGTATCAACCTCCTTGCCTTGAATCGCCTCCTTCCCAGCAGCTGCTAATGCTGTTAATTTCCTTGGTGACTGCTAATTTTCCACATCATGTCTTGCTCTTTCTGATTTCCTTTATTTATGGTTTTGGTTTTAGTTTTTCTCATGCCATAAAAAAATTCGACTCCAGTCCTTTATTTAGAATAGGACTTCAAATGCATGCCTTTTCATGCAATTTTTAATTTGAATTTTTAAACTTATTTAGTTTACTTTTAATTTTTTATTTAAAACTTATTTAATTAATTTTATTTTCTTCTTTCAATAATAATCATGCAATTTAATTTAAAACTATTTATATATTTTATTAACAAGTTTTTTATATTTATTTATTTATATAAATAAACAATAATATTAGATTATTATTAATATATATAAATATAAATTCTACATTTTATTATAATAAATAAAATCTTTTATTTTTCCAACCAATTAATTTAATTATTGAAAACAGAATAACCATAAGATATCGAAAACAAAATAACCATAAGACACTTTTATTTTCTCAATTAGTTTTATTTTCACAAACATAATAACCATAGACATAGTCATTAATTAAATCATAACGCACAAATAACGTATTCAGATAACACGATGCAATCATAATCATACAATGCATGATGGATGCAACTACATGAGTGTGTGTGCATTGGGTTTCCATCATGCTAATCATTACCAAGCGGCTAGGATACTTCTACCTCAGCCATGTTATCGCCCTCAACACGTTCTTGCACTCATTCGCACTCAGATTTACGTCAATAGGTTAGTCCATAAAACTATGGCTGAAGCACGTACACATAACATCTCATCTCCAATTAAATTTCAGTTTTATACATTTAAAAGTTACATCTAATTTAAAACACATTTATCCATAATCAAACAATCATAAGATAATCAACCAATAGTCTCAACCAATTCCATTTATTTATGAATTAAGTTTATGCAAGCAAAACGAGATGTGACACTGTGTCATTAAAGATTGTAACCAAGAATCTTCTGATGCTTTGGCCCAAGGAGTCTATGACTATGTAACGATGGCTTGTACAACAATCCTATATCCTCTACTGCTCATGAATCCTTAGTTCATGATAATGCTAAGCTATGTGGATTATGACAGAAACAGTTTGGGCATTCGCAGTACAGTGTGTGACCTCTTTTGAATAATACAGTGCATGGGCTGCCAGATTTTGAAGTTGAGCATATTGGAGTGAGTACGAGATGTGCACTCAGGAAGCACTCTAAAGCAAGCACTGCAAAAAATGATAGTGCTTAGAGATTTTATCTATCATATAACTTGAATTTGATCCTAAGATGTTTTCATTCCTCCCTAGCATATCAAAGCCCATAAACTTTATAGAGGGCACCAATACTTAAGATGAACTAGCCATCTTGTCAAATTATACCAAGGACAGGATGATGCTTCAAAGCTCTTAATAAGATTTCCATGATATCCACTGCCAACCAACTGAATTAAAGTAAACTTGCCATATACACATCTAGCATTGAGTCACTTATATTAAGTTTTGTTGGCTTAACGAATGGAAGTGGTTTTGAGTTTTGGAAACTCATGCATATAGCACAAATAATATTAAAACATCTACCATATTGTTAAATTGTTAATTGATCCACTATGTACTTCATTCTCTTTGCACCTGCAAGTTGGTGAACCCTGTTGCTTTATCAATCAAGGGCAGTTTGTTTTCCAGAATGATTTTGCAAATCCACTTATCATCCCAAGCTGCCTATATCCTTCCTACCTTTTTGCACATAAGAGTTAAATTGAGAAACAATCACTGTTGGCAACTACCTGTCTGCATACTTTTAACTGCAAAAGTTTACACTCAGAAAACTCAGACAACAATCATGTTTATGACATTTATCTGATTGTACCATGACAAACAAGACGGGTATTCAAGAATCAAAACTAAGGGACCAATTTATGACAGGAAAATATACTGGGTAGATGACATAGAAAACAAACAATAACCGAAAAATTTAATCTTCTGCCCTGGTCAATGTCTGTCCTATGGAATCAACTAAATTGGAACCACATATACAAGCAGCCAGCTTGCAAAAAGAAAATGGCCATAAGATGAACTAATGAAAAGGAATTGTGGCCCATTCGCTGCATCTCTCATCAATAACTGCATAAATTGCAACCCTAGCACAATGGATTCTTATACAGTTTAATAAAAATTAGTGTCATTAGGTAGCACACCCATAAGAAAATAGGGAGAAACTCCTCTCATTTTTATGTATTTTAGAACCTTGATAACAGTTAGTGGTTACAAATTAGTTGGAAAGCAGTATGGAGCCCAAAAATGAACTCATTCAGTACCAATCTTCAATCATTTCAAACAAATGAACCCAGCAACTAACAACCTACCACTAGCGCAACAACAAATTGCATGCAAAACTTGTGAAAGAATATGTTAACCTATGAGTCAAACAAAGAGACAGACCATCCGTTTGTTTTCACTTTTCTCTAAAGAGTCAAAACTGAACAAACCCATGGATTGGTTGTTTTACGGTTTACCCCTAAAAATTTCTCATGGTAGTCCACCAAATTCCCAACTGAACACCTGAACTTTCAGGTATGCTTGGTCATCCTACATTACTAGATTGTCAACTAATGCTACAGAAGGTAACCTCCTGGAATGTAGATTATCAACTAAAGCGCATCCAGTAACTACCAGTAGGAAATTGAAATTAGGCAAACCACACTTTCAACCTCCTTGGTCCATGATCAAGATAACTATTAATTTTTCATTTCGATATTTCTAGCCATATTCATTTCTGAGATTGCATCAGACAATAAACTTATGCTAAAAGGATTACTTAAAAATTTAAAATCAATGACCCTTAAACAAAGAAACCAGCAGACCCTTTTCATGTAAGAGACCAAATAATTACTCAAAACAAATTATCCATAAAACAGAAAGCAAAATATATTTTTCACATGAATAAACAGCTTAATCTTCAAAATTCATCACAAAACAACTCCAGAATCAGAAAACATGAAACTTAGGATATTACTCCAACAAAAGGACGTACCCAATCTTTTACTCTTAAGAGCCAAGATGAAACAAAAGCATGATAGAGTTGTTTTACCATGTATACCCACTTCAATTGTTTAACATGTAATTGCTTTTTTACTGCAGTCCACAAAAACATCCTATTCGCCACCTTAGCTTTCATGATGCTGACATTAATGCAACTGTGAGTATAATTAGCCATCCTACAGTGCTATGTCAGATAACTCATAATAGAGCTGGTAACTCTGTTATATGCAATGGTAAGTATGGGAATGTATTTCATGTCAATTGTAGTAAGATGTAGTTACACAAACTGACAACTTAACCTGCTTGATCTGTGATCCAGGTTGATTTTCCAAAATATATTTTTTCATGTTCTATTTTTGCATCCAAAACATAAGGTTTATTACGACACCTGAAAAAGTCAAATGGGGTGTGTTCAAGTGTAAATCATCAGGGTTTTCATGTTGGATACCCATGTTCAAATCCACAGGGAAAATTAAACCAAAGGACACCCTGCAAGCAAAATTTACCTATTGAAGAAAAAGAGGTCACCTAAATTTGTCATCCTACAATACTAGGTGAGTCTACTTAAACTACAGTCTAGTGATCTCTCGAGATGCATTGGTAAGTGGTAATGTATCGTATGTAGCTCATGGTAAGATATAGCTCCACAAACTGATGACTCGCCCTGTTTGATTCATGGTAATTTCTACAATAATAACAATTTTGTGTTCTGTTTTTCAGTCCAAACCTGTAGAGCTATAAATACACCAAATTCCTAAACACTCAAAATTTCTTGAAAACAGGAAACCCGGCTTTAAAATGGAAAAACATGACAGTTTCAACATCAGTCAAACCCAAAGAATGGGGTTCTCCGTATAGTTTTTCCGAAATTGAGGACCAATAACACCATTGAATTTCAGGGAGTCAACATCAACCCCTAAGTTTTGCGGTTAAATTTATGCTGCAAAACAGTATTCAGTCTAATTCTGAACAACCCAAAAGAAAAAGAAAAAATATCAAACCTTTACACCCTATCAATTCTTCTAGGAGCCAAAAAGAAAAAAGAACAAAGACAAAAACGGCGATCCAATACCCACCAAGCAAAAAGAAGAAAAAGAACCCAGAAAAATTACCTGTGTAAGCCTGTTCGATCATGGCTGGATCAAGAAAATTCTCAACTGTAATTGTGATGGGCGCATTCGCTGCGTGTAATGGTCGATCCAAAGAAATAAATGAAAGAAACACACTTTACATCACATACTGATGCAATTGTAATTTGTAATGAGTGTTATTCCATGTTTCTTCTGCCACGCATCACAGAAAGGCAAAGAGAAAAACAAGCCAGCCCGGTGAATTTAGACACAATTGGAATTGGGTGCCAAATATAAGAATTGGGAATCGAGCGTATAAATTAAATGAATTTGGCAGGGGAAGAAAATTGTGTCAAGATCATGCATAGCGAAGGGGTTCTGGAAATACACAAGCCAACATGCTGTGTATTGAAGAACAGAAGGTCAATTATTGTGGGCCAGATCTTACATGCAACTTGGGTGTTTCTGGGTTTTTTTTTTTTTAAATCCTTTAATTGTTTTCTTTCCCTTGTTATTATCTGTTGCTAAATTTATGCTCTAAGAATTGGATGGCTTGTGGCTAAATTAAAGCAGAAGTAGATGCAAGATTATTATTTATTGTTCTTTTCAAGGGATAACTGTGTTTATTAAAGTTCTGTATAGCATGTTTTTTTAAATTAAGAGACATGGGTCCAAAGAAGAGTATAAAAATAGTGAATTTTTAGTATTGTAAAGCTTAGATGTTGCCTATATTCTTAGAGGGAATAATATCTTAGCTTTTTGGTAGGGTAGTTGTGAAGCATTGGCTTTATCATTTAGTTATGTCTAGGATCATAGTTTCTCTTTTGGGGAAGATTATTTTAGATGTTATGTGAGAATGGAGCTACCATTATTTCAGTATCAATATATTATTTTAAGAAAATGGTTTGAATGGAATTGGGAAGTTAATTTATCTAACTAGATAAGTAGTCAATGAATTTAGATTTAGTAATAAGTTAATAAAGTAATTTATCTAACTAGATAAGTAGTCAATGAATTTAGATTTAGTAATAAGTTAATAAAGTTTTTGAATGTGTCTAAGTGTTATATTTATAGTAATACCTAAAAAGTATAGGTGGTGTAGTATGGGTATTTATGGTGTAGATGAGATTCATAGTGTATGATTTGATTGATGGGAATTAGGTAATTTCACGTGATGAGTTTTATCATTTATGACCTTTTTATTGGAAACAATTAACTCCACGCGTAATGCAAAATGTATTATATTCAATATATAGAAAATTAAAGAAGTTATGGTTCATATTTAATGGTGTATATATCAATGTAGAGGTAGGTGATAAATATCTTTATCCATACAAGATCAAAAGTAGATTGTGTTCAATTTTCAATGTAGTTGTTGTGTAGTAAATATATCACAGTTAAAAGAGAATGTGTTTTTTAGATGTATAGAAAATGAAGAAGTTATGGTCCATATTCCATAGTGTATTTAATATATTGAAGTAGGCTGTCAACAATTTTATCTATATAGGGTTTAAAAAAAGTGAATCAATTTTGAGGGTTCAATTTTTTGATGTGTTAATTGAGTATTATATTTGAAGTTTGGGTGTTTATAGTGTAGATGAGATTCACCGTTTGTGATTTTTTCCATTGGGACTAGGTAATTTCACGTGATGAGTTAACGGTGATTTGTTCTATTGGGACTAGGTAATTTCACGTGATGAGTTTCACCGTTTGTGATTTATTCCATTGGGACTAGGTAATTTCACGTGATGAGTTTCACCATTTATGGTCTCTTTATTGGAACCAATTAAAGAAGTTCTGGTCCATATTTAATGGTTAATATACCAATATCGAAGTGGGTAATTAATAGCTTTGCCCATACACGTCAAAAGTAAAATGTGTTCAACTTTCAATGTAATTGTTCTGTTGTAAATATATAACGGTGAACAAGGAATGTGTTGTATTAGGTTTATAGAAAATTGAAGAAGTTATGGTGTATATCAATATAATGAGGTAGATGATCAACAACTTTACCCATGCATGTGGTGTATATCAATAAAATATAATGAGGCAGATGATTAACAAATTTATTCATAGAAGATAAAAATATAAATAAAGTGAATCTATTTTGAGGGTTTAATTTTTTAATGTTTTGATTAAGTATTATTTTTATAGTAACAAGTACAAAGATAATATAGTTGTTGTAATTTGAGTATTTTATGGTGTAGATGAGATTCACCTTTTGTGATTTGTTTAATTGAGACCAAGTAATTCCATGTGATAAGTTTTACTCTTTCTGACCTCTTTATTGGAATTAGTTAACTTCCCTTTAATGGTATTAAATATATAAAAAATTAAATAGGATATGGTCCATATTTAATGGTGAATATACCAATGTAAAGGTAGGTAATTTAATAGTTTTATCCATACATGATCAAAAATAAACTATGTTCAATTTTGAATGTAGTTGTTGTGTAGTAAATACGTGTTTTATTATATGTATAAAAAATTAAAGAAGTTACCATCCATATTTTGTGGTATATATTAATATAATGAGATAGATAGTCAACAACTTTACTCATAGAGTAAATAAATAAATAAATTGAATATAATTTGTAGGTTCAATTTTAATGCAATTGATGAGTATTAAATATATAGTGTCTTTTATATAGATTTTTCTAAAAATAGGTATGTTAATTTTATTTGCTAAAAAAAAAATTATTTAAAATTTTATAAAAATATTTTATTTACATTTTATTTATTTATATAAAAAACTATTTAGAGTTATTTTATTTTTACTTTGAATTATTTAAGTATTATTTTATTTTATTTATTTAAGGGTATTTTATTTAGAATTGTTTTATTTTACCACATTGTTTCAATTTTATTTTATTTGAAGAGTTATTTTACTTTGTATGTAAATTTTTATTTTTGAAAAAATCACCGTTTATTATTTTGTAAATAAAAGAGTGATTGAATATAAGAGATAATTGGAGATATTTTATTTAATTAAGAGTGACTTATTTTAGTTTACTTTCAAAAATATTTTTATTTTTTATTTTATTTATTTAAAAATTATTTTAAATAGTTATTTTATTTATTTAAGAGTTATTTTATATTATTTTATTTGTTTAAGAATTATATTAAGTTATTTTATTTATTTAATAGTTGTTTTATTTACATAATTTGTGAGCTCTTTCATATTTTTTGTTAAGAAATTCACATCATGATATTCCACCCCTTGTTGCCACCACTATAGTTAGACCTCTTGATATAATAAATAAAACCTATACACTTTCTTATTATTAGTGGAAGTATATTTGATTTAAAGAATGTTTGAAGGCATTGTAAAATATGGGAGTATATTTAACTCTACTTTGCATAGGATAACCATAAAATGAGGAAAGGAGTGCATAGTCATTAGAATATAATGATATTAGTCATACCCTTATAATATTTATATGTTGTTGGGCGAGGGCCCTAGCTCGGTTGGCTAAGTCTTTCCTGTTGCAGGACGCTGGTCACGAGTTCTAGTCTCCCCTGTCCCGTGGTACCGGAGGGTGTGTCGCGCCAGTGTCGTCGGTCACGTTAAAAAGTTTACCAGGCGCTCTACAGTTTATAGGGGGTCGTGCTATACAAACCCGATTTCTGCAGCCTAATATATATATATGTTGTTAAGTTTTCAACAATGGCTACCAACGATCATGCGTTGGCAGAGGCGGCGAGGGTTTTGCCCGAGCCGAACACCCTACGAGAGGAGATACAGGGGGCGTCAGGGGAGTTTGTTCCTATTGGAGTTGACGCTATTAACTCTACTGGACGAGACAACAAATGTCTAGAAAGGCTCTCGCCAGGGAAACGTTTTGGTATCTCAACTGCCGTCAATGGTGGAAAGGAGAAATCTCTTCAATGTGTCGCAGCTTGTAATGAAAATGGTGCAAATGGGGTTTTAAAGCAGTTGTGGCTTGAACACAGATCTAAGCCCGAAAAGGCAGTAAATCAGTCAAGCAAACACATTGTTGTGAAGAAAGGGGAGAACCCTGATACACACCATGCTTCCGAGGAAATCACATTGGAGCTAGAAGGTGAGCTGGAGAAAGAAGTTGTCTCCAATGAAAATGTTTTTGCTAGGCTGGGCCTAATTGGGAGGTTCAAGGGCTTCTGGCCAAGCTTGTCTATTCTTCACCAGTGGATCTCCAACTATTGGAAGCCCCTGCTGGACGGGTATGTTTAGATTTACCCTATGGCCAGAGGATTTTTTATTGTTGTGTTTGAAAAAGAACAGGATAGAAATAAGATCCTCTACGATTATCACTGGGAATGGGAAGAGAAGCATGTCCTGATGCTAAAGCCATGGCATCTGGCTTTCAACCCAGCTACTGAAGTTTTTGAAATGGTTCCCTTTTGGGTGAGGCTTCCTAACCTCCCTCTACGGTTCTGGTTTGATTCTTGCTTAGAGGCTATAGGGAACTCATTAGGAACCTTCATAATGGTGGATGAAGGTTCGTCTAATCTTTTGCACTCCACTTATGCTCAAATCTTGGTAGAAATGAAAATTTCAAAGATTCCCTTGAAGGTGATCCAATTAAAATCCTCAAAGGGCTGTTGGGTATAGATCTTGGATTATGAAGGGGTTCCTTTTAGATGCAGAAAATGTCACCAAACAGGGCATTTGGCGGCTGAGTGTGTCAAACATAGTAGAAACAATATTGCCTCTTGGTGGAAAGATGCATCCACCCAGCATTACATAGTGGAGAAACAAGAGACAAATCAAGGGATCTCTCAGAGGAAAGGCTCTACGGAGAAGAGTAGGGCTTCAGAGGAGCCGCATCAGGTGGAGAGGCAGCTGCTACTGGAGGAGAGTTGTAAGGACAACAATAGTTTGAGTCGGCTTCTACTCAGGAAGGACTATTGGTAGCAAACAATACAAATGGGGCTTTTGGTGGTGGAGTCAAGGAGTTGAACACCAAAAATGGTGTTGCAACCCCAAAATGTAAGGAAAAGAAAGGAAGTGTGAGACCCTAGAAGAAAGAAGCAGGAAAATGGAAGGCTGATGATCAACACTAGATCAGCACTAGCAAGGCAGCAGTGGAAATGGTGCTTGGAGGTGCCCCCGAGATTTATCTCCACAGAAGAAGGATACGAAAAAGCAGACTGCTTTTGTTCAGCATCAACAAGATAGAAGTGGAAACGACACCTAGAGGAGTCCCCGGGTTTTATCTTTGGTTTGGCAGAAGGAGGCAGCAAGGATCGAGGACGGATGGCAACCGGTCTTGGGAAAGAAAGCGAAGAAGGAGAAGAAGAAATCCTTTATCATGGTCCTTCGATCTCAGACAAAAGGCCATCCAAATTAACTTTAAAATTTGACATGTGAATGGGTGTTGTTGTATGTTGATTCTTGGTTTGGCTGTTAGGTTTTAGTGGAGTTTGGTAGGGTTTGTATTGGAAGCTTTTCAGCTTTGCTATGTAATTTTCTTATTCATATATTAATAAAATAAATCTTATTACCAATCAAAAAAATATATTTATATGTTGTTCTAATATAACGTTATAAACCTTATGCATATTATATGTCTTATAAAGCACATATTATTTTAAAAAATAATTTAATAAATGATTAGATTGTTAATTATTTATAAATGGTAGTTTTGAATATGTATGGTGAATACCTCTTTAGGTATTTTTCCACCCCTTCTATATTTAAGGAGCTTCTTTCTCATTGAGAGTCATAGGAATTTGGAGATTAATAGTGAATTATATCACTATACACAAAAGGTATTATTGACCATGTGGAAATAAGGAAAAGTGTTTCTCCAAGTTTGGTCTATGTTTTAATAGACCATTCTTAAGAGTTTTATAATAGAATAATGTTAAATATGAGCTTTTTACTAGGAAGGGTTTTCTCATGTATATATTGTGTAATGTGTTTAATTTATATATCTTGTAATTCTCATTGTATTTATTGTATTTTTATTTGTCATGATTAGTAACCTAATATTCTAATTTTTAACATGGTATGAGAGCTAGAGACTAGAATGTTTTGATCATTCCAAAGTTTATTCACTATAATTTTGATTGCAAGTGAAGTTTTTATCTCATTTCCTCTAATGTTTTAGATGTATAAATTTCTATTTGTTTGTTGATTCCCTCATTTAAACCATAATTTAGTTATCTAGTCAAAAGATGTTTTTCCCTTAGCTATTGCAATCTATTATACAATTTTCAATAGCTTCTTATGTCTAAAGTAAATACCCTTCTATGAAATAGTGTATGTTGCCACAATATCGTTTACAAAAGCATAACATTCTACTTGATTTAAAGATAAAATGGATGGAATCCAAAGTATGTCTCATTTATAATCTCCTTTTAGGTTGTTACATTTAACAAATTTTAAAATACATAGGTCACTCTTAGATCATAGCTTCTAACTTAGTAGATCATAGAGAAAACAACATAATCAAGGTACAAGAGTCTAATATTTCAACAATGAAAGCAAAGAATTTTTAATTTCAAAAAAATGGTTTTCATTAACACTAAGGAAGAAACTTGAATCATAAGAAAATATAGCAAATGTTTAATTGGAAAGGTAAAGTGAACAATGATTTAGCTTTTTCAATGAGGTGGATGAGATGATTTGTTGTGATCTATATGTTGTTACATTTTATTTTTTTAAACTTGTAAATTCATTTATTTTCAACAAATAAAACTTTGAGTTGTGTATGTCAACTAAATAGACTTATTAGTGTGATCATATCTTCCAAAAACGAAGATCACATCGTATTTTATTTAAAAAATATATCAAATAATAGATTCCATCTTTAATGCACTATCTATTTCTTTAATAATCCCTACTTCATAATCATTCAAAGTTATATTTCAAATATCATAACCATTCATGAAATGACACCAGTCTTTGTAAGTATCTAAAATCTATTATTTTTTCTAATTCTACATATATTTATGTTTTTTTTTTAGTTTATAAAAAGAAACTTAAAATAACTTGATAGGATGCCACAAATCATTCTCTCTTTTGAGGACACCTATAAAATAATGTCTCATATGGCTAATCATATTTTCCTATTCTTTTGGGAAATATTGACCTACCCAAGTGTAGAGCCTCATTAGAGATCATAAATGTAAATAATTGGCCTCCACTAGTAGGAACATCATAGATGTTGTAATTGTCACTTTAGTATTACAATGACCCAGATTTCATATCCATATCAAGTAGGTTAGTAGATAAATTAATAAAAAATGAAGAAATAATGGATAAATTAAACTATGCATTGTACAAATGGAGAGTCTTGCAAGTTGTATTAAGTAGCAACTATATCAACCTATGTGATAATATCCATGCAAGTCCATCTCCTTTTCTCTTCCCTTTCCAAAATAAGAAAATTATAACACACATTAAAGCACGGTCAATGGAATCCACGACACTTTTCAAAATAAAATCATGTTGTAGACGTCTAAATTTGGACACTTAATTTATCCAAATTCATCCCCTTTCGTCTTATTTTCGTTAATTAAGTAATACTGATATTATTTAATTAATAGCTTTAATTTTGCCAAATCCCTAAGGTATTTAATCAATAATATCTTATCTCTTTAATTCTCCTTCCATCAATTGAATTAAATAAATATTCCATTTATTTAATTCCCTTCATGTCACATCCTCCATCATTTTTATCTAATCTTAATCCTTCTTCTAATCTCATCATTAGGATGTCCTCATGCCTAATCTTTGATTAGGAGGTGTCACATCCTCCAACTTTTGCAAGTTGGCCTCTAATCTCTCTTAGCCACCTAACCATCCTCTAATCCTTCACTAACTAGCCTAATCAACCTCTTAAGGAATTTTTAATTCCTTTTATCCTTCCAAGGAATATTAAATTCCTTTTCTCTTCCCCATGTCCTTTATGATATGTGTCCTTAGTCAACCCTATTAAAGGCTTTCTCCTTTTGGGCAAGGCACTCCACTTCCCCATGTGAATTTTTAATTCACATTTAATCCCCCAATGCACTCAAAAGGAATTTTTAATTCCTTCACTCCTTCCCATATGTCCTCTCTTTATTTTTTATTCTTTCCCATCTCCCCATAAGGATATTTGAGGAATTTTTAATTCATCACTTGTCCTCTCACCCACATGGGGACAAGGACCTCCTTTATGAGGAGATCTTGTCCAATCCCAAGGTACTTTGTACCCCCCTCCATGTCATGTCCTATCCTTCCACCTCATGTCCACTTCATCTTTCTTAAGCCTCTCCCCATGCCACATGTCAAGATGTGAGGGCTTGTGAGTTCTCAACTCGCCTTAGCCCTACATCTTGATATTTGGTGGCTCAATCTTGGCCATCCATTGTTAGAATTGCCAAGATCAGATCTGCAAACCGAAAAGACCTTCCACAGAGAAAATCAAAAAAGCAAAAGCCATTGCAAAAAGATGTGCAAATATTATATTCGAGAATTCAATTAATTACAAGATATGATTTGCTTTATAAAGGCAAAGATGCAAACCTAATCTTATCTTGAACAGGGATAGCTTCGATAAGATGAGATGAAAACCCTGGAAACCTAGAATTAAATAATTACCTAAGTAGAAGCTTATGCAAGAAGTGTAATTAATAATTAATTACACCAACACCCCCATATAAGTGCAACTTGGGAGGAAACAAATAAAGCATGCACCTAAAACTAAGATGAATGCAAGAGAAGCATGAGATGGGTCCCGAACAACAAGGCTGATTAGGTACCCATTTACAATGCAATAATGAAGTGCATGAAAAGGAACCAAGAACATCTGAAAGTGCACAAGAACGCACCTGCAACTGAAAAAGTGGTGTGCAAAATAAAGCACACATACATGAGACTGGAATCATCTGGATTCACTGTTGTCGTGGACGGACACTCACCGGACAAAGGTGTGATGGCAAAACAAAGGCACTACACAACCCCCCATGGCACTTTATAATACAGTGCGAGTACAAAATATGGCACAAAGTGATGTGCAAGAAACCCAATACAACACAAAAAAGGAGTAGAGAAGGAAAACCCAGTGGGACAAAACCCCCCTACAATGAGATTACATGCTGCAAAGAAGCACTGGAAGAACTCTGTAGAGTAACACTGGAACTTGATATAGGCAAGCAAGTAAATATTCTTTTGTATACTACTGAAACCGGATGAGAGTCACTGATTGACTCAAGGAATCATGATTAAAGCAACAGAAAACCCGATGCCACGGAACACTGGAAAACTCCAAACTGGAACAACTCTGGAATCTATGATGCAGCAAGTGATTATTAAATGATATATTACTGTAAACGAAGTGCAAAGATGCAAGATGCACTCTCCCAACTGTCAAAACATCCAAGTAATCGCCAAACAACCCATCGGGCCAAATATGGACTAACTGATAAACCTGGGACAGATACAGAAAAATTGCATGGACAGCAACCTAGAGCTCTTCAATACCTTTCCGACGCTTCAAACGAGGCGAAAAATGGAGATCGTGGCAAAAAGTTATGAGCTTGGAAGCATAAAAACTACATCTGACTTCAAACAGTAATAAATGCAGTAAAACAGAAAAATACTGTAAAATAAACTGCACTACAGGAAAGAGCTCGGAATCAGCTTTCCGGCGATATCTCGTTTGCCCGATTTCGATACCGTATGCCCAAGCTATGGCCAA
Organism: Sequoia sempervirens; assembly: GCA_007258455.2. Lineage (NCBI taxonomy): Eukaryota > Viridiplantae > Streptophyta > Pinopsida > Cupressales > Cupressaceae > Sequoia > Sequoia sempervirens. Next base: position 53,720 of record VDFB02384253.1, read on the forward strand.
AAGAAAAAAACTGCTTCTTTAGGAAAAACTAGGGTTAGGAGGGGCAAAGAGGCCGTACGGCCGATGACGTCATCAGTTCACGAGCTTAAATTTGACGGCCGTCTGGCCGTCAGGGCAAAAAATCGCCCCCCCTGCAAAATGAAAATTTTTTGGGCCCTTGGTCTTGCATGTGACCGCGGGCTGGTGGAGCAGGGGTCTGGTGCAGGGGCAGAGCCCCTGGTTCTGCATGTGGTCCTGCGCTGGGGGCTGAGAAACGCCGGGGGCTGGATCTGGGCGTCTGTTTCCCATATGACCGCCGGCCGCAGAGAATAAGCCCTCAGGGGCTGGCGGAGGGCCCGGCGGCGGATCGGTGGAAGAGAGGGCCGGTGGCGGCGTTTGGGTGGCCGCCCGGTGGCCGCCGGGCGGCGGAACCCTTCTGAACTGGGCGCGCAGAAACAATGAGGAATTTCGACCGTTTTTTCACGATTTTCGAGATTTTTTTGCCTCGATCCACGTGCTGGGGAGGCCGTACGGCCCCCTGGGAAAAAAATTTTGCCTTCCGGATCAACTGCTCCAAAATCGACGAAACGACAGGCGTTTTTAGGGTTTTTGGCCGCTGCGAACGCGATGGCGGTGTCCGTTTGAGCCCAAAGTGAGCCAAAAATTTGGCTACCCCTAGATCTTGCAGAAAAAAACTCCCAGACTGAAACCCTCACAGATCTGGCAAATGATGGCCAAAATCTGTAAAATAAAAGTCAATCCTGACTTTTTACAGCGCTCTGAATCCAATGGTGAGGCCCGATCTGATCCAAAAACGCCGCATGAATGATCTCAAGGCATGATACCCTTGAGGGATCCCGAACGAACCCTGCTATGATTTTCTCAAAAAAATCTGAGAAGGGGCTGCAAATCGTGGCTCTGATACCATGTTAGAATTGCCAAGATCAGATCTGCAAACCGAAAAGACCTTCCACAGAGAAAATCAAAAAAGCAAAAGCCATTGCAAAAAGATGTGCAAATATTATATTCGAGAATTCAATTAATTACAAGATATGATTTGCTTTATAAAAGCAAAGATGCAAACCTAATCTTATCTTGAGCAACAGGATAGCTCGATAAGATAAAGATGAAAGCCTAAAACCTAGGAATTAAATAATTACCTAAGTAAACTTATGCAAAGTGTAATTAATAATTAATTACACCAACATCCATCTCCTCAAGGAATTCTCAAAATTCCTATAAATACCCCCTTTTTTCTCTCATTTTGGGGAGAGATCATTGTGCTAGCCAAACTCTTGCAATTTTATTTCTCAACCTACACTTAGCCATTTTCATGTTTTCATCCACTTGCACTCATCCTCACAACATCATTTAGCTTGCATCTTGTGCCATCCAAGGAGCATACACATCAAAGATCGAAGGGCCAACCAAAGGATCGATTCGAGACAAGGTATAAAGTTCCATTTTGTTGTTTTTATCTTGTGTTGTTTCCAACTTAGGCTAATCTTGAGGTGTAGGTTGTTTTGGTGTTTATTTGCACTCTTTTATTTGCTGCTCGTTTTCTAACGCATACATTCAACCTATCACATTTCTGGCATGCCCGGTGGGACCCACAAACGGGTCTTTTTCTTTCACGTTTGCTATTTTTTGCTTTCCTTGCAGAGTGGCGGACCTGTCCTTATGCAGTGGCGGATTTGACCTTCTGCTCTTTCTTCCTGGGGCCGCCATTTCCACACTGTTTGTCCAATTGACTCCTTTCAAAGGCAATTCTTCTTATTTTTTCGTGCTCTTTCCAACGATATATAACACTTGATACTTTTGAGAAGTTGGCCGGGGCACCTTTTTCTTCTCTGGTGGCGGACCTGTCCTACCAAAGTGGCGGACCTGTCCTGCTAGGGTGGCGGACCTGTCCTGCTAGGGTGGCAGACCTGTCCTGCTAGAGTGGCGGACCTGTCCTACTAGAGTGGCGGACTTGTCCTTACAAAGTGGCGGACCTGTCCTTACAGAGTGGCAGACCTGACCTCCCGAAGGTGAAATTTCAAGTTTTTATCAATTGTCCTTTTGGTAAACTAGGCACATAGTTTAACTAGAAGGGTCAATAAACCTTGTTTGGCGTGCTTGTGGAAGGCTATTTGACGTATCCAATCCCCTTGCGCCATTTGGCGATCCTGGGTGACGAGAAATCATAGCTTTCCAAGTCCTTTGAGTCACCCCATTTTTTATTTTATTAGTGGGACCTGCTTGGGGATTTCATCACCCCAAGGGACGATTCCAACCACGCGTACCGGCGGGGTATATAAAGGGGGGAGAGCAAAAGTTGTACCTCAATCCAACCACGTTGTAATTGGCGAAGCGTCGGGATGACGTGAAGAGTTGGTCCGAGCCCTTAGTATCTCGCTAAGGTTCCCGACTCACGCTTGTAATGGGTTGGTGTTCACGGTTTGGGCCTCACATACCGTGCGTATATTGAGGACTCCTTAGCAACCATGTTCATCCTAGAGTAGAAGACTTTGTTGGCCATACCCATTTCTACTAAATCTTAGGGTTGTGTTGTCTGAATTGTCTTTCTCATGCAAAACCAGTCATTTTCAGTCTAGCCAAATCTGTTTATTAGTGTTTGCTATATTTTGGGTCCTTTGCCTTACCCATCCATCAAAAAATCAAGCTTAAACTTATCCTTTGGCGGACCTGTCCTTACAGAGTGGTGGACCTGTCCTGCTAGAGTGGCGGACCTGTCCTGCCAGAGTGGCAGACCTGTCCTGCTAGAGTGGCGGACCTATTCTTATAGAGTGGCGGACCTATCCTACCAAAGTGGCGGACCTGTCCTTACAGAGTGGCGGACCTGACCTTCTACTCTTTCTTCCCGGGGCTGCCATTTCCACACTATTTATCCGATTGACTCCGTTCAAAGGCAGTTCTTCTCATTTTTTCGTGCTCTTTCCGATGATATATACCACTTCATACTTTTGAGAAGTTGGTTGGGGCACCCTTTTCTTCACCATCTGCCTCCTCGAGGGGGGTACACCCTACCATTCTCTCTATTTACTCGTTCTGAGTAAACATTCATCCATTTAACACATCCTTTCATCATTCTAAACTCTCGTTCTATCATTTCGATCATCCGTTTACTCGTTCCGAGTAAACATTCATCCATTTAACACATCCTTTCATCATTCTGAACTCTGGTTCTGTCATTTCGATCATTCGTTTACTCGTTCCGAGTAAACATCCATCCATTTCATATATCCTTTCATCATTCTGAACTTTGGTTCTGTCATTTAGATCATCCATTTTACTCGATTCGAGGTAAACTTTTCATCCATTTAACACGTAGCACAAATATTCAGAACTCGATACGTCATTTGATCATTCATTTACTCATTATGGAGTAAACATCCATCCATTTCATATCCTTTCATCATTTTGAACTCTTGGTTAAATGTTTTGATCATCCGTTTACTCGTTCACAAGTAAGCGTTCATCCATTAACATCCTTTCATCATTCCAGACTCGTTCGTCGACGATCGATTAGTTTAGCATTCGATGGCATCCATCCATTCATATATCCTTTCATCGTTGAACTCTGGTCACGTGATTTCCGATCATCCGTTTATTTGTTCCAAGCAAGCGTTCATCCATTTAACATATCCTTTCATCATTCAGACTCGAACATCGGTTTGATCATCCGTTTACTTTCGTCGGGTAAATGTTCATCCATTTAACATATCCTTTCATCATTAGACTCTCGTTCTATCGATTACGATCATCCGTTTACTTCGTTAAGATAAGCAGTTCATCCATTCAACATCCTTTCATCATTCCAAACTCTAGATTCTGTCATTTAAACCATCCATTTTACTCGTCGGGTAAACTCTCATCCATTTAACACATTCATTCATCATTTCAAACTCTCGTCCTATCATTACGATCCCATTTGTTTACTTTCGTTAGATGTCGTTCATCTGTCGATCAGTTTGCTCATTTTGAGTATTTATTCATCCATTTCTATCATCCATTTCTCGATCAAATCATCGTTTTCCCCATGTGAAATCTGAACTTCGTCTCGGGTTATTATCCAAATTGACCGAAGTGTCTGATCCGATCGTCATCATTAACATCCTCTTAGGATTGTTATCCATCCTAAGTTAATCATCGTTGGCCCAATCAATTCACCTTCAATCTCAAGGTGGATTCGGTGCTGCAATCATCCATTTATCCTTTAATACGATCAATCAGTATCCTAAGTCATCTAAGATAATCTTTGAATGGGATTTGTAGTCTCTTTCGTCATCCATCAGTCAATCTTATCAATCAATCAATCGATCAATCTTATTCAATCCAATCCAATCACATCCCTTCGACCCAATCAATCTACTTCCATCGAGAGACCGGAGTCGATGTCGTATTAATCATCGCTGATAATCAATCCAATTGTCGAGAATCAATCCCATCAATCATCCAATCATCCTAATCGAGCTTTAATCCAATCGATCGGCTTGTCTAAATCGATTTGGGCTTTTGTCCATTTAGATCAATCTTTATCCATCATCTTTACCTTCAACATCATCATGAATTCTTATCCTCCATCAGTGGTCAAGAAACCTTAATTCGTCAGCGATGATAATGAAAGTGTTGTTGATCAAGAGGAATTATCTGACACCGTCCCCTTGACATTATCATTGCTAGTAAGCTTTCTCCACCCACATTCCAAAATCCAATCACCCCATTGAGTTATCCCATCATGTCTTCATCTATGCCTAATCACACTCCTTATGCTACCTTTGACAAGGGATGTCCATCATATCCATCATATCCTTCACCTACATCATCCCCTTATCCTAGTTTGTCATCACCATACCCCTATCTTGATCCCCCATCCACATCCTCTTATCTCAATCCTTCATCCACATGTACCCACTACCCTAATCTTCCATACCAATCCGCTCAGCCTAATCCTACATTCGCACCTTCCTATCCTAGTCAAACACACCCATCAACTTACCCTAATCCAACACCTGCATCTCCCTATATTAATCCAACACCTCAATCTTCCCATCCTCATCCACCATCCCAATACCTTTATTACAACACGCCACCCATATCTTCTACCAACGATCCACCGTCCATGTCATCCTATCCTAATTCCCCATGCCCATATCCTTACCTTAATCCTCCATACAGTCTTAATCTTCCATCTAATCCTAGTCCACTAATCCATAAACCTTCATCCACTCCCACCTCGCCATCTCAACCTAGTGTATTCAAGTTTCTCCAAGGAATTATAACAAAGGAAACATCCCCCACTCCACACATTGCAGTCATGGAACCATGCCATCCCAACCCATCATCCATGGTCGTTAGTGACGAGACCCTTCTCCATGCAACACCTATCATTGATGATACCATCACATCCTCTGAATCCACTGAGTCCCCATCTCCTACCATCACATCCTCTGAATCCACTGAGTCCCCATCTCCTACCATCATGTCCTCTGAATCCACTGAGTCCCCATCTACCATCACATCCTCTGAATCCACTGAGTCCCCATCTCCTACCATCACATCTACCAAATCCATTGAACACCCACCCCCTACTCCGAGAGCCGTCGAACCCATTGATGATACCCAAATCCAATCCACTTCTTCCACTCCTAGTATCCATTCCCTAGAATATCTTGAATCCTCCATCCTTCCATCTCCCCAACTAGAAGAGTCTCTCCAACACTCTGTCATCCTTCCATCCACACAAGATGAGTCATGTCAAGAGTCTAATCCAAAGCATGCTATCATATCCCCTCCTCCAAATCAAGATCCTACCATCCCATCTAGTCTACCGCAAGATCACAGTCCCCCATCCATTCCATCCCATGATCCTCTTGACATTCAAGATTCTACTACTCCATCTTCGTCTCCATTGCATGAGCTTGCTACCACAAAATCAGATCCTATCATACCCCCTACTCCCTCTCCAGATACCACCCATCCAAATGTTGCTATCCCATCATCTCCTTCTCAGGATCCCCCATCATCGCCTAAAAATGCTATCCCCACACCACTTGCATATCCCCTTGGTACTTTCACATTCTTCCATGGTGGCCTCCTTACAGAAGAAAAACACAGTGTATATATCACCCATCATCCCCCACCTAATAATGGACTCGCATCATGTTTTCAGAATAACAAAAATCCTATCATGGATCGAATGCTCAAGAACATGAACTATCAAGGAAAAGGTCTAGGCCTTCACGAGCAAGGTATTCTAGAGCCCATCCAAGTCAAAGAATAAATCGGCATGCAAGGTCTTGGATCTATTCCCCAAGACTCTGAAATCTAAACCGCGTTGGTACAACCTCTAG
>VDFB02384254.1:0-20512 GCA_007258455.2 Sequoia sempervirens
GCCTCTCCTCCCGCGCATCAACATCAAACTGGCGCTAGAAGGAGGGCCTTTGTAAACAATAGTGAGTTATTCTCAAAGTGAGCATGATGCAGTATGGTGTTAGCCCACGAATTTCCTTTTGATGTACCTGTCGAGCAACCAGATCAACCACCAACCGATATCATTGATCAGTTGTACACACTAGCTTGGAAGTCGCAGGCAGATCGAGCTGAGTTCAGACAAACAAGTCGCGTCCTTGCTAGGGAAGAAGAAAAAGGAAAAAGGTTCGAAGAAGCAATCAAGAAAGATCTGATAAGGCAGAAGATAGATCGCCTAAAAGAAAAGTTTGATGAGATAGAAAGATCATTTGCCACAAGTTCGTCTTCCAATTCAAGTTTGAGTAATAGAATGAAGAATGGGACTCCCAGCCAGCGTTCCTAATCCAAACCAGGATCCCCAGCCAGTATTGCAGCCGAATTTGGGTTTCCACGACGAACAAGAAGACATTATCACTGAATTGTTCAGCCTTGCGTGGCAAGTGAGAAGAAGTGCTCCCGATTGGTTTCGCATGCGATTTATCCTTGAAGAAGAAGAAGAAAGAGCCCGACGAATTGAATTCAACATTCGACAGGATCTTCTTGTTGAAAGATTTGAAGCACTTGAACGAGAGCACATTCGACAAGCCAACAGACAAGTGAATCAACAAGCCCAAGAAGCAGCTCCAGCACCAGCAGATCCTGCACCGCCTAGGCAAGCTTAAGGTAGAACACACTGGATCGAATTGGCTCTTTTTCAGCAGAGAAGTTTCGGAGAGTCACCAGATCCACCCCCAGTTCTTTCAAGGAATTTGTTGAGCTATCTCCTCATAGAAATAGGCAAAGAAAAGCATTGCAGGAAGCGTCATCAAGTACACAAGTGCCAAGCGAAGAAGATTCTTTTGGTCTTTTCCAAAATTCACCAAGTACCAATCAACTAGACCGTCAACAAGTTATAGTGGCTGCACAGCCAGTCCCACCAATCCCACCAGTTCAACCGAATCAACCGCACGCTCCAATGGCGTGGCGCCCAGCAGATGCGTCACCTATGACATTTGCTGTTTACCATGATCTACCAAAGAATCCGGAACATTTTTGTTCCAAGTTCCACAGTGGTGACCTGAACCACACTGCAGACGAGCATGTTAAACTGTTTGAAGATCTTCTTCAAAACCGAGATATTCAGGAAGAAGATGTTGCCTACAGATTATTTCCTTACACATTTGATGAGGAGGCATCTTATTGGTATATCCATTTGCTAGCTAATTCCATCCGCACATGGCAACAAATGAAGACTGCTTTTCTAGAAAAGTTCAGGCCACCCATTGCCCCATCTGATTTGTATAGACAATTTGTGGAAATCAGAAGGCAGGAACATGAGCCAATCAGTACATTCAATAACAGATTCCACAAGGCTTATACTCGTCTAAGAGATCCCTATTTGCTAGACAATGCAGCAGCATTGCCAATTTATTATGAAGCCTTAGATCGTCTTACTGCCATGTTCGTGAAGTCGACAAATCCGCTCCCAGCAGATTTGAAAGGAGCATATGCTGCAGCGATCACAGCCAGTACTGGTCTCAGGATAGGTTTGGCCCCAGGACCCCTCCACTATTTAGGAAATGTAGCTTCTCAGAATCAAATTCAGGATATTAATCAAGCATTGGCCCACCAGACACCCATGATGAATCCAGTCCCAAGTAATCAAATGGTTCTCCACCCAGGGATGCCCGTGTCTCAAGTGCCACCGACACAACCAATATATCTCCAGAATGTGACAACTTCCACACGAACTCAGGAAGAAAAAGATGAAATGAGAGAATTGATCGAACAAGTCAAGAGGCTGTCGACTAAAGTCACCTATCTAAAAGGACAGACTAGTCAGATGCAGAATTTTCAAAAGAACCATCAGCCGCCCCAAGGAAATTACCAAGGGCAAGGTCATTCAGGATATCATAGAGACACTCAGAATTATCAGAGAGATAACCAAAATTCCCAGGGCTTTCGGAACAATAACCCAGGCTTTCAAAGGAAGACTTGGAACACTGGACCCAACAATGGAAATGTGCCATCACCTTTAGACAACCCGCCTGCCAACAATCGTCCTGCCGATAAAGTATTCCTAGCTGAGGCAGCGTTATCAGGGTGGTGCAGATTGCACAACACAGACCAGCATTCCGAGTTACATTGCCACGAGTTTCAGGTAGCGGCAGACATTTTTAAAAGTGAAAAGAGAAATTCAGAAAATCCTCCTGTGACTGGATATGAAATAGTTCCTGCGCCTAGATATGATCAGGCCCTTGTAATTGAAAGCACTCAGTATCAACCTCGAGAATATCCGCAATATCAACACACTCAAAGGTTTCCAAAGGCATCAGCTAATGGACCTGTGGAGGCGCCACCTACCGTTTACTCATACACAGTTGCTGAAGGACATGTAGAAGACACAAACAATTATCACTTCCCGCCGTTAGGTAACAGCATATTGGTCAAAGGAGCAAAAGAAATTCAAGCATTCCAACAAACTAGCAACAATCCACCAAAGGTTTACTATCGGAAAAATCAGGAGCCTTTGACATCATCAGTTCCTCCAAATAATTTCCAAACACCACCACACCCAAATGCAAGCAATAACCCACCTCTTCCAAGAGATGCGTCACAATATAGACAAGGAGATACTGCTAGTAGCAATGCTAGTAATCCCACCCCTCCTAAGGACGAGTTGAGAAGATTGAGTCAATATGTTACAGAAGAAGTAAAGAAAATCAAGGTGAGTGTGTCTTTGTTTGAATTAATGAAGGTCCCAAAGATAAGGAATACGTTCCTTGACAGCTTGAAGGACACAACGCAAGATTCGGTCAGCAAGGCTGCCAGTTCCGCAAACAATGTGAACGTCGTCCACAATGAACAATTCCAATCTACTCAAGAAGAACATCAGAGTTCTAAAGGAATTCGAGGTATGTACGAAGTAAAAGAAGGCATAGAGATGCCAGGCCAAAATATAGCTAGACATGAACAAGTGTGTCTAAGTACGAAAGAAAACAAGATGGAGAATCCAGCAAAAGGAGCAGAGATTCCACAGATTGAGAAGAACACTAGGGTTAGAGCTAAGGAAGCGGAAGCTGGCACGCAAAAAGGAAGTCCAGTGATATTCTATCAGGGAAAAGATGAACCAGCTCCTTTCCTCGTCTCGCTCCGGATTTTCAACAAACTCCTACACAATTGTCTAATTGATTCAGGAGCATCAAGCAATGTAATGCCATTAGCCATTTGTCGCAGATTGGGTTTGACACCCACAAGAACAAACAAGAAAGTAACACAGTTAGATAAGACAGAAGTCCCAGTCATAGGAGAGTTGAACAACATCCATATGCAAATATCAACTAATCCAAGGATTCAACAGTTCATTGACATTTCTGTAGTTGATATTCCTGATGGATATGGTATGGTTTTAGGAAGAGACTGGACTCGCAGATTGAATGGCTACTTCGCCACTGACTTTTCACATATGTGGTTGCCTTGGAAGGGTATTCCAAACCAGATCAGAATCGAAAGTACGCCTAGACTTAGACTGATGATCACAGAGAATGGGGAAAACAATGAAATTTTGTTTTGTGAAACAGATTTGGGCCAGTACATTCCACAGGCACCGGAAGTTTTGATGTTACAATGTTCAAATGATCAGAAAGAATCACCAGAAGCTGCAGATTCGACAGAAGTACCTACTGAGAGTGATGAAGAGCTATCACCAGATGAGGGTGAAAGCATGTTCGAGAACTTCAGAAGATTTGTGCTCAGAATCACAAGACAAGAAAGAGAATTGGGAAGTCATGCTTTTGTGCAAGACTTATTACTACCCAATTGGTGTCGTATACACAACGCTTTCCATTCCGAATTCTCTTGCGCCATGTGCAAAATGGCCTTAGATCAAGTGCGCACAAGAACATCCCAAATTTCAGTATCAGATGAAGAAAGAGATCTCTCATCAGAGGGAGAGAAGATTCAAGATGTAAACCAGTTTCAAGATCACTTTGCTCCAAAAGTCCAAAACGAAGAAATTCCCACTCCTCATCAGTTGCCAGAACGAGAACAAGTTTGGACCTTGAGGTTCGACGGTTCAAAATCCAAGAAAGGCAACGGAGCTGGTTATGAGCTTATCAGTCCTTCTGGCGAGACCTACCTGGCCGCCATGAGATTACAGTTCCCATGTACCAACAACGTCACAGAATATGAGTCGTTAGTGCACGGATTGCTCCACGCAATTCGCAAGAAGGTCAAAGTGCTACATGTTTATGGTGATTCAGAGATTGTAGTAAGGCAAGTAAGAAAGAAGTACGCTTGCCATGACAAGAGGCTGAGAGGTTACAGAAATCGTGTCTGGGATCTCATTGAGAGCTTTGACGCTTTCAATATCAAATCAGTGTATCGCTCTCAAAACAAAATTGCAAATTCCCTAGCCCAATCAGCAAGTTCCTTAGAGCCGCTTGAGATGGATGCAGTAAAGAAATTTACAGTAGAGATCACTTCAACACCGTCAGTCCCAGACAATATCACAAATTTCCAGGTGTTTGATGATGACAGGCACATTCTAGATTTTCTGACAAATTCAGATGTTTTTCTCACCCAAGTAATTGATGAAGAAGAAGACCAAGGGGAGACTGAATTTGATACCGAAGGCATAATGAACCTAAAAACCAATAACATCCCCAAAGGAATGATCCAGTTAGAAAGAATCTTTGACCAAGATCAGATCAATGCTATCAAATACCAAAGAAGTGATGGAGCTCAACACGAAGCTGTCAACCTTGGAACGCAAGAGGAAATAAGAAATGTTCTCATCGGCAAAGTGTGCACACATGAAGAAAAAGAACAGATAATCAAGAGCCTGAAGCAATTCAAAGACATTATTGCTTGGAGCTACGAGGGTCTGAAAATATATGACACCTCAATTATTACACACACTATCCCCCTCAAAGCTGGCAGTAAACCGTTCAGGCAACGCCAGAGACCTGTGAATCCTCTGCTAGAGCCCCTTATTTTCCAAGAAGTGAAGAAGCTACTTTCAGCAGGCATTATCTTTCCGGTGCGCCACTCAACGTGGGTCGCCAATTTGGTACCCGTCCGCAAGAAGAATGGAGAGATAAGACTGTGTGTTGACTTCAGAAACCTCAACAGAGCTTCAGAAAGGGATAATTATCCACTGCCTTCATTAGATGAAGTCATTCAAATTGTGAACGGATCCCAAATAATGTCATTCCTAGATGGATATTCTGGCTACAACCAAGTGCTCGTAGAACCAGAAGACAGGCTTAAGACGGCATTTACAACAAAGTGGGGCACATTTGCCTACAAGAGGATGCCATTTGGCCTGATCAATGTTGGAGCTACCTTCCAAAGGGCTATGGATATTTCTTTTAAGGACCTCATAGGGAAGTGTATCATTGTTTATATGGACGACCTTATAGTATTTTCGAAGAAAAGAGAGACTCATGTCAGAGATTTGACAAGGATATTCGAAAGATGCAGAAAATATGGAATATCTTTGAACCCGAAGAAATGTGTGTTCGGGGTAACTGAAGGAAAGCTGCTTGGCCATGTAATAATAGAAAAGGGTATTCTTATAGACCCTGACCGAGTAGAGGCTATTTCCAGAGTTGGTCTACCTTCAAGTCAGAAAGAATTGAAGTCTTTCTTCGGAAAGATTAATTTTGTGAGAAAATTTATAACAGGATTTGCCGAAATAGTTAGGCCTTTGACTGAAATGCTTAAAAAGGATGCGAAGATAGAGTGGACAGAGTCAACAAGAAAAGCTTTCGAAGAGATCAAACAGGCCATAGTTGACGCTCCTGTCCTGGTCAGTCCTGATTATACCAAGCCATTTTACCTTTATTCCTTCGCATCAGAGCATACATGTGCCGCGATGCTAACACAGAGAACAGAAGGGAAGGACGAACATCCTATTGCTTTCATGAGTGCACCTTTCAAGGATGCAGAGCTGAAGTACCTGAACGTTGAAAAGCAAGCATATGCCTTAGTTAAAACAATAAAGAAATTCCGGCACTATGTATTGAGAAGTAAAGTTTTCGCCATCGTCCTGGATGTGACTGTCAAAACCCTCTTGATGCAGAACGAATTAGGAGAAAGAAGGGGTAAATGGGTCACGATCATCCAGGAATATGATATTGAAATTCAACCGATGAAGATTGTCCGCGGCCAAGCTTTGACACAAACCATTGCTACAGGACCTGAATTAGTGCAACAAGTGTATGAATTACAAGAGGTGTCCCCTGATGAGTGGTATGACAATATCATCTACTTCCTCCTTAATCACAAATGCCCGAATCATTTAAAACCAGTGCAAAAGAGGGCCTTACGAATGAAGAGCCAAAGGTACATGTTGCAAGGGGCAGTGTTGTACAGGAGAAATCACGAAGGAGTTTTTCTAAGGTGCCTGGGAAAAGAAGAAGCTAAGCAGACAATAGAGCATTTCCATTCCAGATTCGGAACCGGCCACGGAGGATCTCTCGCAACAGCACACCAAATTTTGATGGTCGGCTACTATTGGCCAACAGTATTTAAAGATGCATTTGATCACGTGAAGACTTGCCATACCTGTCAAATCACTGCAGCACGATAAAGGAACCCTGCTATGCCACTACAACCTGTAATCGAAGTACGACCTTTCGCAAAGTGGGGACTCGACTTTATTGGTATGATTAATCCACCTTCCTCGGCACAACACAGGTATATCCTAACCGCAACTGACTACTGCACGCGGTGGTCAGAAGCTCAAGCTTTAAAATTTTGCACTTCTGATATTGTAATCAATTTTTTAGAAGAGAACATTGTCACCAGATTTGGATGTCCTCATGCTTTAGTGTGTGATAATGGTTCAGCGTTTTCTTCATTGAGATTTTCTAACTGGGCTTTCGAGCATTGTATCACTTTGAAGTTTTCATCAAATTACTACCCCCAAGGCAACGGATTAGCAGAATCCACCAACAAGAATTTACTAAACGTCATCAAGAAACTGCTAGACAAAAATCCAAGGGACTGGCACACGCAATTGAGATTCGCTCTTTGGGCGGATAGAGTAAGAGTAAAGAGTTCCTTGGGTACATCACCTTACCATCTGGTTTATGGACAAGACCCAATATTTCCCATACAGCTGAGAATTCCAACCCTACAATTCATGCAAGAGTGTTTAGAGGAAGAAGAGAGGGTTAAAACCAGATTATCGCAGTTACTTCTTTTGGAAGAGAAGAGAGATCAAGCCTTGGAGAGATTTGCTAAACATCAATACATTGTTAAGAGATGGTTTGATAAACGAGCAAGAGTCAAAGCTTTTCGAATTTCCGATTTAGTCCTTTGTTGGGACAAAGCACACGAGAGAAGAGGAGACCACAACAAATTTGACAACTTATGGATGGGTCCCTTTCAAATTTCAGAAATTTTGGGAGACAATGCTTTCAAATTGAAGACACTGACCGGAGAAGAAGTTCCATTGCCCGTTAACGGGCAATTCTTAAAGCATTACTTCCAGTCCTAGACTCCCCGTGGGTCTTGCCTTTGTACATAGCTAGTTTAGATTCCTTTTCCTGTTTGGGTTTGGTTTTGCTTTCGTTTTTTTCTGCTTTCTTAGATTAGTTTTCTTAGGTTAGTTTGCTTGCGTTTGTTTGCTTTCCCGTAGATTAGTTGTTTTGAATAAATCAAGGATCTCTATTTGCAAGAAGGTGAAGTATTCCAAACACACACTGGTCTTATTCCACAAAGTAGTGTTAGAGTATTCCGTTGATAAATACCCGTTAGGAATTTTGAATCCGAGATTGAATTCTTCTAGTTTAACTTTAGGTTAAGATTTGTACTTGGCTAGAAGGGGAATTGTATATTGTGTCCAGACACTGAGTATTGAAGATCATTATACATTTTACACATTTAACGATTTCTCTGAGTTATTATGGTCTCCTAGGAGAAGTCAGGGTTAGGCTAATCAAAAGTCTGGCTCCAGCGCCACTATAATACTCAAACCCATGTGAGCTTCACTGCTTACAAGCCCAAATGTGGAAAAATATGAAAAGAAAAGAATATCAAAAAGAAAAGAAATAAAGAAAAATGAAAAAATCAAAGCATTTGGCTTTTGGGTGTGCGGACATCTCTACAGGCGTGCATTCAAGTCAAGCGATCATCAAAAGAGAAAAACAAGAAAATCAGAAGAAATTATAAATCGCCGGAAGTAGAGCAATCTCCGTGAGTTTATAGAAGATAACCTTGCCGGGGCTATAGACGCTCGCTGGCAGCAAGGCTCTATCCAAGGATGCTTTTGGAGTTAAGACAAATTACAAAGCCTGCCATGATGGAACCAAAGAGTCATACTGATTTCACGAGATGGAATAAACGCATTTGCACACACTTGTGATTGAAAAGAAAAGTGTCTCGATCCAATCTAGGGTTTCTTTCCTTTCTGAGTACACCTTTTAACCTATGGATAAGTTAGTTGGATTCAATTAGAGATTCCAGATTCAGAATAGGTCTTTATCTTTGGAATGTTCAGGAACATTCCTCACGTGGAGTCGCCAGATGTTGTGACCTAACTCACACCTCGCCCCATTGCAAATGGGGACCCTTGACGTTTGCTTTTTAGGGTTTTGCTTTCGCCTGCTTTCGTTTTGTCTGCTCTCTGTTTGGGGGTTTTAAGTCTGCATTTTGAACGGTCACCCGAGTCGAGTCAATGAATTTTCGCCTGGATCACTGAATAAACGTCACCATTGTGCTTAGAAGGCCTAGGAGACGAAGATCGACTGTCGTTTCGGTCGATTCTGACACTTCCAAATTTTTAGGGTTTCTCACCATAGGCCCCCTATTTTTTAGGACCTACTTTTTTGGCACTTTTGGGCAATTCTGGGATCCCTATTTTTTAGGGTCTATTTTTGGAAAGTTGCTATTTTTGGAAAATTTCTATTTTTAGAAAGTTTCTATTTTTGGAAGGGCCACGAGTTTCGAAAACGCACTCAGAAGTTCGAAACGAGCAACGAAACTCTCAGAAAATCGATTCAAAGTTTTTTGAAATTTTGGTCAAAAATCTGGAAAATCATAAAAAAGTTCAAAAATCTGGAAAATTCGTTCAAAAATGGTGAGAAATTCTGGAGAATCACAGAGAAATCTGGTAATGAGCACAGAAAATGGTGAATGCATCAATAAATTGGTAAAAAATTCATGAAATTCGTCAAGAAATCTGGAAATTTGTGAGAAATCTGAACAGTTCATGGGAAAATCTGAACACAATCATGGAGAAAACTGAGATATACGCCTTCAGCTCACAAGTAATGGTGAAGTACAGAAGAAATGAATGGCAAACACCTTCAGCCAAGCAATCAATGGCACAAAAATCTGAGCAATGGCATAAAAATCTGGGCAATGGCAACAGATCTGGTAAGTCCGCCCTTGGAAATGTCTAAATTCTGAAGCAATGGACAGTCACATGATGAAGTCCGCCCATGGAGAATGAAGGAAATGTCTAAGAAAATGAGGCCATGGCCAGGTTACAGCTGAAGTCCGCCTTGGAAGAAAGAGAAAATGGCAATGAAAACAGTGAAGTCCGCCTTAGTCAATGAGGCAGTGGTCAGACCAACAGCCAAGTCCGCCTATGTCAATGGCAAGGAAGAGGATGAAGTCCGCCCTCCAAAGCATCCAATGGCCAGACATGCAAGCAAGTCCGCCCTAGTCTTGGCCAACCAAAGCATGAAGTCCGCCCTCCAACCAAGGCAAGTGGTCAACCACAAGGCAAAGTCCGCCCTCAGCCAAGAAGTTAAGTGGCAACAAAAGGTGGAAAGTCCGCCCAAGGTAAAAGAGAAAAATGGCTAAGGCACAGCCAAGGGAGAATGTATGGCCAAAGATATGATAAAGTCCGCCCTCCAAAGTGGCAAGCCAAGACTTAAAGTCCGCCCTAGGCACAAAGTTAAATGGCAATGAAGAGTGTGAAGTCCGCCCTAAGCAAGGATGTCAAGTGGCTCAAGAAACAAGGAAGTCCGCCTTAAATATTAGACACTGGCCAAGGAATCAACAAAGTCCACCTAGCCAAAAGGAGAAATGGCTTAACAAAGATCAAAGTCCGCCTATGAAAAAGAAAGAAAAATGGCTAAGGCATAGCCAAGGAAAAGAGAATGGTAAAGAAAATGGCAAAGTCCGCCATGTGTTGGGGAGTATAAAAAATTAAAATTTGCCTAAGTCCAAACTTTTGGAAAACTAAAATATGCATGGCACTTTGAATATTTGCCCAAGTGACCAGAGAAAATCATCGCCATGGCTAGGAAGATTGTGGAAAAATCAAGCCAACGGACAAAATAAATCGGACATGGTAAGATAAATTGCGGAAAATCAAGAGAATGTGGATGAATAAAATCGGACATGGCGAAAGAATTTTGGACAAGAGACAAGTCATGGCTAGAAAATTATTGGACATGGCTAGGAAATTATTGGACGCGGCTAGGAAAATGTCGGACGAGAAATATTTATGGCCAAATAAAATTGGACATGGCCAAATAATTTTGGGAAACGATCAAAAAATCATGGACAAATAAATTGGATGCTGAAGATTATGGCAAGAAAAATTGGAAAAATGAAAATTCGCCTAAGGCACTGGCAAAGAAATTTTCGAAAAATCAAAAAATAAATTGCCAATAAAACGAACGGGTTGGAATGGACACATAAAATAATTATTTTTAATTATTTTAATCTTTTATTTTCCAACACCAAAAAAGAGATAAGTCTTGAAAATTTCGAAATTGGAAAGAGAGAAAAAGAGTTTCGTTGGACTGTGAATGAAATTAGAAACTTTCTTGGACGAAATAGAACTTGCCATCTTAAAGAATGAGTTCGAACTTGATTCAAAGGAAACTTTGCAAATATGCTAAAATGATCAACCCTCTCACTTCTATAAGTGATTTCGTTTTTCATTTGTGTGATCACTCGATTTTGAGAAGAAAAGTTGTGAGAGGAAAAGTGTTTAATGCAAAAGGTTGAAGAAATTTGCAGCAAAGTGAAGGAAATAATCTGTTATCAGCTTACATTGCAATCGTGATCACGTCTCCAAGAAGTCACAAGGCAGATTTGTTTGTCCATTTCATGGAGCTTCACCATTTATTTATTTTTCCAGCTTGTTATTTTTCACGAAATCTAATTTGATTACCAGCTGGAATGTTCTTTCAAACTGATTTTAATGTCGAATTCTTATTATCTCTATCTTCCTTTTCTTGCAGATCTACTTTTCGAAGCATTCAGGATGAAGTTCGCAAGCAAAGGTGTGCAAACACAATCAAAGATCAAGTCCAAGTGGGAGCACGTTCTAGACACAGATCTTGGCCACGTTGATCTTGAAGATTTCCGGAAGAGAATGTACGGGACTGACGGACGTCTGCCAACACCAATTGCCATGAGAATGATGCGCAACGGAATCGTCCATGCAGCTGGATTTCCACTAGCAAAAGAATGTCATGAGCTGATGGTAGAGTGCGCACTACATTACAACGCACAAGACAGACAGATAGAAGCTCCTGACGGAAGGGTCCTTGCTTACTTGTCCGAGCCAGCAATCCAGGAGACTTTTGGCATTCCAGTGTACAACCGAACATCCTATCGCACCAAGCAGGATGCACTCAAACTTTATCAAAGTCAGAAGGATCTATGTGCATCCAACATAAACAAGAATTGGTTATTAAAACCAAAGCCTACTGCAAGCAAAATGCCGAAAAAGTTGATCAGAACCCACTTCAAAGAAGAATATGGTGATATTGTTCTGCTACTTAACAGAATAGTAAGCAGTGCCCACGGTGCTCCTTTCGAAGAATGGATGTACTATTTTATTGACGAAATAATCACTGGAGTCAAAATGTTCAATTGGTCCAGGATGATTAGCGACAGCCTGCACGAACAGTTGGTCAACTTTGAACAGACCAAAATTTTCCACATGAGCTCATATATTGTATATTCACTTGCAAGATACTATAAATATCCTGGCTTGACATGCAAAGGCGTGGTTGGCAACGGCGAGGGGAAATTCAAAGTCTACGACTGCTATCCACAGCTGCAGCTGAAAGAGAAGTCCCATTTCCGGAGAGCTCACGATGCATTTTTGACGTATATCACCAGGCTTCTTCAGGGCGGAACGCACCAAAGACTATCACATGAAGCCAAGAGCCTGATCAGTCGATACGGATTCTGGTTTATTCAATATCCTAAGTTCACCTACATCAGAATCCAAGGATTTTCCGGAAATCCTTATAGACTGCCTGTCTATCCGACTAACAGGATGGTATTGTTGGAAGTGCTAAGACAATTAGAAACGTATCAAAACATCCAAAGGCCTAAGCAGAAAGCTGCTGTTACTTTTCCGTTTTTCATCGGCAACATGGAGGAGTCATGCCCGACAGCACAAGCAGCAGAGGTTGCTCGACTGGAGATTCAGCAATATCCATTCATCTCATACAAAGCCAGGAGCAACTTCGACCCGCTTCATCACATCAAGATTGTGGACGGAGAAAGATTCAAACATCGGGTTGACCTGGAGGACTTTTGGGCCAACGCAGCTGATGAATACGATGTAAGGAGAAGATTATGGTCAAGGTTACCATTAAGCATGATAAGGACGACTGAGCTCTTCAAAATACCTGACCAACTGCAAGATGATGGAATATATGTGCAGCCAGGCTTCAAGGAAAATGAGCCGCTTCCACCTATAAAATGGTTCGAGCCTGAGATGGGTGATCTAGCCACTTTGATGCGCCCTGTTTTCAAGTACTCTCAGTGGTGGATAGATCGTCAAGTAGAAGTGTTAAAACAGAGAACTGTGCAGTTTACCTACGAGTTGATGGGAGACACTGAGTCATGTTCTTCGAACGCCGGTGCATCTCATGCGGATGGACAAGCAGATGCTGCCAACTCCAAAAAGAGGAAAGAAGCCGATAAGTCTGCAATTCAAGACAAAGGTAAAGAGATGGATGAAGGGCCTTCGCGGAAGAAACATAAGTTTAAACCCCTCCAGTCGGCTACTTCTAGGAACATAGAAGAAATGCTTGCCTTGGATAGAGAATCCTTGGAAAATGCCATGATCCCCTCTCTAGTTGAAAATATGGAGCCAATTCAGGTAGAAGATGATGATCAACCTTCTCCAGCAAGCACGGAAATCTTAGGATCGGATAACGACACAGACATTGAAGATGGAGAATTCGAGGAAGGAATGATTTCCGCCCTCAAAGGCATTCAAGAAGACCCATCCGTCCAGGAGATCCATGATATGCAGTTAGTCCAAGAAATTCAAAGTATGTCGGAAATTCAGGAAGAACAGGAAATACAAGACATGAAGGACGTCCAAAATCAAGAGGACATAATTGAACAGCCAACAGTACCAGAATGGCTGAAGGAAAGATTGAAAAGAAAAGCGCCAGTGGAGGTCCCTGAGGAGGACAATGACACAGATTTTCTGGCCAGATTAGAGCAAACTGCCCCAAGGAAGAAGGCCAAGAAGTTCTCAACCATTCAGAGAGATGAAGCTGGAAATCGCACGGTGCAAATTGCAGTGCCTACGGCCGACAAGTTTCAAGACGAGATTGCGCCTGAGGAATATGCTATCACAACTGTCGACATGGGTCCAACATCAAAAGGGCAGGAAGTCGAAGACTTGGATAATTCCGTGGCCACCATCAAGGCCAGATTAGAAAAAGAAGTTGCCAAGAAAAAGGAGTACAAGAAAGAAATTCAACGTCTAAAAGACTACATCCAGCACCTGACCAAGCCACTAAACGAAGGTGAACAAGTGGCGCCTTTACCTCCAACTGCTTCACAAGAACCAAGTGCGAACTTTGAAGAGGAATTGACAACAGCGAGGGAGGCTAAAGACTTGATGATTGGAAGGAAAGAAGAGGCGTTGGTATTTGCAGAAAAGTTGGCGCAAGTAAATGAACAGGCTTCCTTCATGCTTTCACGAATTGCAGATCTTGCAGAGTCATGGAGCAGTCTCGAGGATATTCAGAGCAGGATCATCCCATGCATCCGGGAATTGAAGGGCATTTCAAAGCAAGGATTGATCGAGGACAAAGTTATCGAAGCCGGAGCAGCTTATGACTTCAACGGATGGTACTATGCTTTGATCTCAAGGAAAGGAGTCCTCGAAAAGGTGAAGCAGGATAGTGGTGGAGTTGAAGAACAAGTAAAAGAAATTCAAAGTAAAATCTATGAGATGGCTGCAGATATGCTAGACAAGGAAATTGTCCGAAGGAAACACTTGCGGTTGAGGATTCTGAAGGAGCAAGTACAGAAAGTTTTCTCCACCACCGGGCCAATCATGAAGGAAGGCTTCACCAAAGTGTTCGATTTCATGGCCATCAGAAGTTCTTTCTTGCTACAAGAGCCAACATGGACGACTATGTTTGCAGAATGTGCCGAGAACTTGGATTTGCTGGAGTACAACACCAGCGTGCTGCCCGACATTGCTATGGAGGAGGTTGACCTGATAGTGTCCAGGTTCGCCGAACGTGAGGCTGCACAAGTGGATAAGGATGACACTCCAGTTGTCTAGTGTTCTCTTCAGTTAACTGATTGTGGTTTTGGAAACCCTAATTAGGGTTTAGTTCCATTTAATCTTGGCCATTGATCTTGAATCAATCTCGGTCGTTCTTTGTAATCTTGAAAAACTATATAAACCCCCCCCCCCCTCACTCTCTCAAATTCATTAGAAAATTCATTAGAAATTCATTAGAAGATTAGAAGGTAGAGATATAGAGATTAGAGATTAAGAGTTAGAGCAGATTTGAGATAGTTAGAAATAAAGAGAGAGTTCTTATGAGATTGTTGTGAAAAGCTACTTTGATAATGAAGTTCAAATGCATGAGGTGCTTTGAGTACTTGATTGTTGAATAGTTGCATGGTCGCATATTTTCTTTCTCGCTTAGCAGATTTGAATTAAAATGTATGTTAGAAGAATGATTGATTGATAACGGAGATTAGTGAAACCGAGCTCATACTTTCTTTGGGTGGATGATTTCACTCAATGTGCAAAGTTAGACTGAGCTTCACTGTGGATGCTTAACTTCTGTTTTGATAATTGTTGTTCGATTTGATGGCAATTATTTATCACATGAAAATCACAAGCACATTCCTAGAAGATTGCACTTGCTCTGCGTAGTTGTCGTTGAACGTGGCGAAACAGAGTACGGTTTATTTGGTTTCACTTAGTCCTTGTCTTCTCTTGAGTTCTTAGGAGTAGCATAGAATCTCTAAACCCTAAATCTTTTTTCACTTTTTTTATAAAATCAAAAAATTCAAAATGGTACTGAATTTATGTCTCCGCTTTTCCGAATAACTTGCAAAATCTTACTTGTGCCCACAGCAAATCACATCCATACCACAGAGCCTATCCGCGTTCATCTTAAACATTGGAATTACCCTATGACCTCACTTGCAATCTTAGCATAGGAAGTAGTTTTTCAAGAGAGAATAGAGCGTCTGTGACACTTTGTTCTAAAATGTTTTGTGTGTCATAAAACACGCAACAACAGGTACTTAGTCATAACTATAAGACTGTTATGTGCCTTGAAAGGGGCTGGCAATATTGGCAGTAAGAATGGAATTTCTTCTTTGTAGAAATCAAGCTAAGTTCAGAGGTTATTTATCTTAGAAACCTAAACGCAGTGTAAAAAATACAAAATTTATGAGTTTTCAGTCTCCACATTCTCATTTCAGGTTTAGTGGCACTAGCTGCACTCTTGTGTACTAAGGTTCTTAGGGTTCTGGCTTTAGAATACTTTTAAAGCAGAAGCTATTCAGATTCTCAGGAGTTTCAGTGAATCTGTATAAATAGCAAACAAACACTCTGTTCAGACTAAATTCATTATAAGAGTTCAATGTTTAAAAAAATAAAAATCTTCTTTCCATTTGTTTATTCAATCAGTCCTTGAAGCCAGGAAAATAATTACTTCATTTCTTACCGTTTCTCTGGTATTAGATTTTTATACACCTGTTAATGCCCTCAAGTCTCATTAGATTGGTTGTCTTAGAATTTTCAGTTATTGCTTATGCATCTCAGAATTTCATTCTATTGTCTCTAATTCAGTCTGATGTATTGAAATATATGTAGTTACTTGGTATCAATTTTGAAGAAATTAACTTGGCAGAGTATTTACAAAATAAATGGTAAACACTCAATCACATGCACATTTACCAATAGCTATGATGAGCATTCAATTTTTTTGCTTGTTTCTGAAATCTTAGAATTCCCTTTTTCTCTTTGAACCTGTTTTCTTTTCTTTCTGGATTTCATGTTGCTAGCAATACTTGACTTCCATGCAAACATCAGAAAATGGAGAGGTCATGTGCCCTTCAGCAAATACTTATGAAGACTCCCAGAATCTTGACAGAGTTTCTTTCATGCTTGGAGAGCAGATAGAATGCCTGTGTTGCTTTTGTAGGTGAGAACAAGGCAATCATCACAATAGGATAACTATGGAAAGGTTAAGATTCTCTATCCATAGGGGCACATTATTGCAAATTCTAAATCTCATAAAATGCAGTAACAGGAGGATTTTTAAGACCTCAAAAAGCTAATCTCTAGTTGTTAAGGAATCTTAATCTCTAGCATCTCCTTAGGATCCAGTGAAAAACATCTGTAACTACCTAAATTCTATTCTTTCTGCACTTCAAGCAGCCATTAATGTTATAGATTGTTGACATAAAAAGGAAAAGAAAAAGAATTATCCCACAAATGACCAAAGTAGGTCCACAGTACTAGAATGTACAACTAGTTACAATAGAGAAATGCTCATCATAGCTAGCTGGCAAATGTGCAAGTGATAAGAGTTTATCATTGATTTTGTAAATACTCTGCCAAGTTCTTCTCTTCAAAATCGATACAAGAAAACAAATATACTTCAGTACACCTGAGCAAGTTGTATTCTTACCTTGTTTAGAGCCATCACAATGAATTAGAGACACTAGAATGATTTTTGATACAAAAGTTGATTTTAAGTAATGCATAGAACTACTTCCCATCAATGTTCTTTAATTTCAGCCTAGTCACTAATGTAAAATATCATGATATTCAACTTATGCACAGCAAAACCTATCCAGCAATTATCATTTTCCATTTAATAATACATGCTCGTATGAAGCGAGCACTAAAGGAATTTTTTAATTAGGTACTATGAAATTTTTGTATATTGGTGTTGGTTTTAGAGTCTCAGGACATCCATATGTGTGCTGTGATCAAGCATTCATTGGCAAATAATTTTTTTTGTGCAAATGCATCTTCCCTGAAAATGTTTGTAGGAAGTTAACAATGCCAGACACAGAAGTGCAGCAGTTCATACTCTTGGGGATTATTCTGGTTCTTTTCTTATTTCCAGTCTGTGCTTAGGATTCTTTGCATTAAAAATTCTGTGCAGATTATCTGTGGCCAGGGGCAGAAACAACAATGAAGGCAGATGCTTGCAGAGTCCCTAACCAGCAGATATGGGCTACTGCTCCTAAAGGACATAATCCAGATTCGTACATATAACTTAATAAGTTATTCCACTAACATACTTACCCAATGGTCTCATGGCATGGGCTAATCTATATTTTTGCAGTGGGTGATGCAAATAACAATAGAATTTTGTCACTATATCATGATTTCTTGACTTTATTATATTATATGTCAAGTATTTGTGGACATTACCATCTAATTTTCTGGCATATTTTTCCAAGTGCTTTACCATATAAGTAGTTTCAGAGGACTGATAATTCCTGCAGACAAGTTGTCAGAGAGGTACTATACCCGTGCATGGCATTGTATTTATATCTCTTTATGTTGTTGCAATTTGGGGTTTTGAGACCAGTATGATGAGCACTTTATGCTCTATTTTGTACTTGTATATTGTCGTGCTTGTGGCATCTGTAAAATATGATGTTTTCTTATCTAACATATGTTGGTCTGTCAATTTAGAAGCATTCACCACCACATATAGATTTTTCTCAAGAGTTTTCTTTCCCCAGTGTAAAATGCTTTCCAAAAGAAAGAATGACATAGGATTAGTTTTCACTTCAAATGGTTAAATTGTTTTTCTGTTAGTGCATCTAGTGTCTTACCTATTTACTTCACATGATAGGGTTGGCCACTCATTCTCTACACAGAACTGCTTTTAAGAATTTAAACAATATGTCTGACAACTCTGCTTACGCCACATACTGGTTATGTTATGGAAATTTACACTGGTAATATATCTCTTGGTTGGTTATGTTATTGAGAGTTTCAGTCATAATGTACAAGATGACTAGTCCTACGAAGACATGATTCATGGAATGTGCTTGACATTTATCATCGTGAAGGATCCATGCTAGGGACACCCTTTCATGTTTTAAGGGAGGGCCACAGCCACATGAAACACCTTCAAGCAGTTAACACATAAATATGTGTTAGAAAAATCCTCATAGCTTAATATGTTGACTTAAAAAAACACTTTGTTTGATTTACAGTTTACTTAATTTGGGCATGAATCAGGATGTTTGGTGGCTAGCACACCTTTCACCAGTCAAAATCTTTTAAATTCATAACCAACTATGGTGAACGCCTCTTTAATAATGTAAGTTTTTTGACTCATCAAGAGTTCCATGGAGTTGCTATGTGTCTATATATGGCACAAACCTTCTCTAACTCCATTAGAGGTGAAGGAAAATATGTCTACATGTATGCGTAGAACCAACTATGGCAAAAATCCCAAAGACAACTTGGTAGATTGTTGTTACCTTATTCCTGGGGTTAGTACATCATATGCACAAAGCGGCATCAAGGGGCAGAGTTCGACAGAATTATTGAGCATCAGCTACACATCCCTATTGATGGTCATCCCTTTCAAGTGCATACAGGTTTAGCCACGTTGATATCACATATGTAAGTATAAGCCCATCACTGTTGTTCATGGAAAAAATATACGGCTAAAACTAACTCTGCACAAAATATTTGTAATTGAACTTATAGTTTTTGTTGATCGGGTGTTCAATGCATGAGAATATAGAATAGATGATAGAGTAATACTTTCACTGGCATAGGATTTTGACAAACTACTGCACATAATTTTCTAAATTCAGAACGACTGTTTCTGCCAAACAGACATGTGCAATCTTTGGTGGGGACTGAAGTTGAATCGCAGCGCTTTTTTATTGATAGATTTTTTGATACATGCAATATATTAAAAATAATGCTTGGCTCAATAATCTTCTTCTTTTTTTTTAATTTTTTTTTAGGCAAACTGCTATTAGAGAGGATAGCACTCTTTCTATTACTTTGGAAACCAAGATTACATATTCATTCGATTACAATTTATTATTCACCCAATATTTTGTCGATCTTAATGCCATTGAATGTTTGGCCCTTGAGGGAGAAGATTTATTCTTTTTAACTTCTGTCCATTCATGGTCCGGCTTGCAAGAGATATTCTGTTTGATACAATTTTCCTGTTTTGACATTTCTTCGGATATTAAAGTTGTTGAGATCACCGAAGACTCGATTGACTAAAAACTGATTTTCCTTGTGAAATTGGTATAGGTGATTCAACAGGAGTTGTAGAGGCACCTACTACCTTGGGATCATTGTTTTGCGGAGCCGTTGAAGGAGAAAACATAGTATCCTTCCCCATAGGAGCAATTACATAGTGGCTTGATGCAGCCCAACACCACCAAGAAGGCTGATAAGAGACTTCACCTTGCACCTTAGCTTGCTTCTTATTACATTGTGAGGTGCCATGGGCTGTTGAGAAACATTTTCTGCACTAAAGGCAATCTTTTCATAATCCACCAATTGACACCATTGTCTTTTTCCGACTTTCAATGAGATTTCAACCAGTAGTTCTTTGGATAAATTGAATTCAACACATAAATGGGCACATGTAGAGTTTTCATAATTGATAATTTCTTTCGAAATACTATGATACTTACCTAGACCATTTGCAATTGCAATCAAGCACTCAATTTCCCAAAATTGAAGAGAGAAGGTAGGGTAGTCTTACCCAAAGGAATGTTGAAGAAAATATCTTAGTTTGAGGAACAAAAGAGGGGAACCAAGGCTTCATGGATAAAAAATCTCCCTGGCAGAACCACGGACTTGTGATGAGGATCAATTGCCTATCTTCTATAGATTTGAATTCCAAAATAAAAAATCCCTTTGCACATGGATAAATACTAACTTCATCTATCATATACTCTTTCCAATTTTTGCTTATCTGGGCATGGAGATTGCACAACTTTGGCCAAACTAACATAAATCTACATATCAGGGTGTGGCCTTTCAAAAACTCCTCCTTGTCGAAGGCAATGTTGTCCAAACAAATTTTCAAAGCCAAATCAGAGTTACGAATGAAAAATGGGGTTTCAGAACACAAGGGTAGGAAGGATAATGGTCTTGGGAAGAGGCCCCCATCATCGAGCCATGCTGCGCTAAGAGGCCTCCATCATCAATCCATGCTGCTTCCATCCCCGCA